>WAAE01008959.1:4870-35525 GCA_013400495.1 Nicator chloris | reverse complement strand
GGATGCAATTCTGTGCCATGTGCCATGTGCTGTAAGATGACCCTGCTTGAGCAGAGAGGTTGGACCAGATGACCCTTTCAGTGTCCCTTCCAGCCTTACCTATTCTGTGGTTCTGTTTCTGTTATTCTGTGGTTTGGGAATATTTTCTTTCTTTTTATATTGTCCTTTCTCTTCCAGCAGTGGTAAATATGAAAAACAGTCTGAACTTCTAGAGAAAAAAAAAAAGGCTGCTTACTCTTGATAATTCATTGCACTTCTCTTTTAATTTATGGTTTGGGGTTCTTTTTCCAGCTTTTAAAAATTACTTTTGAAACTCTTTGTGTGTTTGACAAGCTCCGGTATACTGATATATTAACCCAATCAAACACAAGTATCAATAATAAAATCTTTATGCTGGTTTACTTTAACCTAAATTGATGTCAGATATCTACCACTAAAAAAACTCTCCAGCACTTATGTATCAATATTTACATTATATTCACATATTTATATATTAATGTATCAGCCTTACACAGGAATCCCAATACATCCTTTTCTTTCTGACATTGAAATGCTTTAGGCAAATAAAGAAAAAAATTGTTGGTAAAAATATCACAATCACTCTACTATCATTTTGGAACTTGGCTTTTGATACATGAAGTTTGAATTTTAGTCCAAAGGAAGAATCTGTGATTGTTTTCAGAACTGAAGCTGTTATTGTTCTCAATTTTGGTGACAGCTTTGCCTCAATAGCTTTTTGGGGCTGAGGGGCTAGTATCACCAACCAGTGATCAGCTACTACAGGCATAAGAATTGATGACATAGAAAAGTTAGTGTCCAGCAGCCATGGAAACAGCTGCTGTCTGCTTGGGTTAAGGGACTTTTTTGCAAACGTGACAGGGACTGCCTCCATTTACTACAATTAAATGTTCCAGTCTTACCCTAATAAAGCTCATGGTTTAGACCAATAAGCATATTTAAAATTCAAATGCATACAATTACAATTATACTGTTAATAACTTTGGAAGCTCTTTCACAGTTTAATGCTGCAGCTCTAATAATAATAGCCCATAAGCATAATTATAGAGACTTCTGTCTCAGAGAGTTAAGTAAAACTACTGTAGAGAAAGCCAATGGATTTTTTCATTCTCCGTAAAAAGGGAAAGTATGGGTAAGGAGACTGAGGTCTCTCTGTAAGGAACTTGGCAATGATTTCCTGAGCAATCTTAGAAAGTCACATTGAAAGAGGAAAGCATCTACTATGGCAATTTTTTGGGGTTTTTTTTGGTTTTTTTTTTGGTTACTGTTCTGTTATTGTAAGCAAAAAATTTTATAGCTTGGATGTTTGCCTAAATTTTGTCAATAAACCATGATGTCCATACAAGAGCATTTGCAAACACTGCAGTTAATGATTCTTTTTTCTTTGTTGCTATTTTTTTTTTTTGAGTAAACTGGGAGCTGTATCCCTGAGTCTTTCTGTGTCTACTGCATGTTCCTCTCATAGTTAAAAAAGAAAAGGACAGAGTTTAATAGCATTCAAAAATACAGAATTCCAAAATTTTCTCTACAAAACACATTCTCATGTCAACACCTTATGCCATCAAATTTCTCAAATGTCTGAATTGCACGGGCTTAAATAATAGACTAAGTAATAATTTGCCAAATAAACTCCTTCCTCTAATGAACATGTTACATATGCCCACAATTAATTAACTACAACAAGTTTTGATCCTGTAGTTTATCCATTTTCCCAGTACACTGAATATGAGTGACTAAAGCTGTATGCCAAAACTCTGTGATTTCCTTGAGCATTATAGTCTTTTTAGTGTGCTAATTTTTAGCTATTTCTCCTTTTTATGATGATTGTTGATACTATAATAATGATTCTTTTTATATGGCTAATGTTTTTTTTTTTGCCTGGAAAGAATAAAAGAAAAGAAATTGAAGCCTTCATTTTTTCTCTATCTTCTCTTCCCCTCTTTCTTTTACTTTGGATTATATAGAAAGTTGTCATCACATTAACCTCAGTCATCACCTTCTACATAATCATGTGCAATAAACCAATATCGTTTGCACAAAAGGAAAGAAATAAAAACAATTTCAGCCTAGACAAATTTGAACAGACATGAGACCCAAATTACCTAATGGCTCCCAGAACCTTACGCTGACAATGCCTCAAGACAGGGCTCATCAGGATCTCCAAAATCTGAAATGTAACCACAATGAGACATGGCCATCAGAAAACAACATCAACGACAACAACCACAACCCTTCTGAACAGTGACTTCCGTTCATTAAATAAAAAGAATGGTGAGAATATTTTAACGTCCAAGAAACTAGTTTTCATCTTCTTCCAAACTGTATGGCATGAGATAAATCTCATAAGTCCACTGTTTATTTCCTCCGTTTATTTGTTTTGGATTATGAGCTATTTTAACCAAGATCTTGTTTTTACAAACACTATGATTATTAGGAAATTATATTCCTAAGATATTGACCTCTAGGTATTACAGTAATGTTATTTCTACTGTTACCCAAAATGACTTCCAAAATGCAAATTGGGAATAGTTGTATCAAGTTGCCTATAAATTGTCTTAAAATAGGGTGTAATAATGTTACAGGCCTGAACTCTGTCAGAGTAGCAAGAAATATTTACCTGGAAGTATTGCAGCATGGAAACACTGATGGTCATCATAAAATGTTTTGATCACATTAATTTCTGTCAGCTTCCAGTCTTGTACAAATGATGAGCTCTATTGAAACTGTTATAGTCATTCCCAATTTCCATGGTAGTGATGCTATAGTCTGTGGATAATTCATGTTTCAAAGTTTAGCACTTTTTACAGCTTCACCTGTCCTTTACTTTGGACTTCAAACAATTTTTTTTTTTTTTAATGTTTAACTGTTCTCTATTCTTGCAGCAAGTTACTGTCCATCCAAATTTCAATTCAGATTGGCCTAAGCATCCAGAAACTTCTAGGAAGAAACCCCAAAGTTCAAAAATAATTGGATAGTGTAGTAGAGGCAGTTGCTTTGGTAGTTCTTTGCTGCTGCTTAAATTCATATTTGCTTTACATTTTATTTTCCTCGTGGTTACATAAAATTGTTAATACATTGAAACATGAAAGTGCCCCTGAAGAGGAAATTAAGAGTTTCACTTACTTCATTGGAAACTTGAGCCAAACAATTTCAGCTGCCTGTGTGATTAGGTGGTGTGAGGTGGGGGTTAGGGTAACAAATTGATCAGCACCGTACCTAACGTCATTAAAAGAAGAACAGAGAGAGAACAGTATAACCACTTGAAATGCATACATTGTAGTTTTGAGAGGAAATTTGACAAAAAGAAGTGTGAACTAAGATGTTATTTCAGGTGTTTTAGCATGGCAGCTTTACCTGCTTTTAAAAAATCAACTATGTAATTGATGTATATTATTATGAATGTGAAATTGTTCAAGGAAAGGTAAGTCCAGAAATGGGGGAGAAAGACAAGGTAACAGAGTTTTAAGTTTGGCTGAGAGAACTCAGATGAATAGTCCTGAATGACTGTTTTTCACTCAGTTCCTTAAACAAGAACCCACATATCAAACAAAGCAGAGTGGCAGCGTGATATGAAACAAACTATTTTCTAATGTCTCATCTTTTGAACTGCATCAGTTCTCTGCATTAAGCTCTTCCTGTTTAAACATGTATTCACTGGACCCTTTGTCAGAGACTGAAATTGTATAGTTAATGGCTTAAACATTGTTATGCAGGACTTTTTGCTCATTGTGGCAAAATCTGTATAAAGCAGCTGCAACCACCAAAGCCCACCCCTCACTGACTGGAACTGTGGACCATGAGTTAAGCTGCCTACGGGAACTTGAGATAAGAGAAGGTGACACTATTGTCCGATTATCTCAAGACTGGGGAGAAGTAAACAAGGCTGAGAGAGAGGAATAAAGAACAAAGAAAGCCAAACTCAGCAGCTGTGCTGAAAGTCAGCTCTGGCAGGGTTAAAGGTGGGGAAGGCCACAGCCCACAGGCTCATCTGCTGAGGCCAGCTTTGCAAACACTCCCCCCACAACAAAAGGGGAAGGAGGAGAGTTTTGGGGCTGTGGTGTAACCCCTGATCAGAGGGGTTACATCCACCCTCCCACACACAGACTGGCTCATTTGCAAACCCCCCACCCCAGGAAGGCCACATCCATGGGATAGTCACATGAGGGCAGCTGAGGGGGTGTCATCATCCATCAAAGACCCCCGAAATGCCCCCCAGACTCGTTGCTGAGGCCTTGCAGCAGAGCACTGCACGTGATGCAAAGTGATGCAAAGCATCCAGAGTCTGCTGCAAGAGACTGCGTCCAGCTGTCCAGGGGAGGTACCTGAGCATTCCCAGCTGGCCAAAACATATATTAATCCGTTGAATTCTATGTTTTCCAGGGGACCCTCACCTCCAAGAAGACCAAATGGAGAGGATCAACAGGATGCCATTGTGATCCATGGAGTGGTGATATCATCTATCTCTATCTATCTATCTATCTATCTATCTGTCACTATCTTTCTCTCCCTCCACCTCTTTTCTATTACTTTCTTTTACATTTCTTTTTACTTGCTCTATCTGTAGCCCTACAATCTTTGTATTGCTTCCTATACCATTCCTGTAGCTCAAATATGGATGAAACCAGTATTCACTCTTTGAGTTCTTCCAAACAGGTGATGAATGCTCCCTTGCAGTGAGCTAGCCCAAGTGGTGATTAAAACACAATAAATATGTGCACTTAAACAGAGATCTCTCCTACTCATCTCTGAATTTTACTAGATAGTTGCTTGAGGATTCCATTTATGTATTGTAAACATGAGACAGACTATCACCTTAACAGCATAAAGATTATTGTACTTCAAAATGGATACACTGATAAATGTTAGGTGACTCTTAGAACGAAATGATGCTTGATACCACGGGTGGTATTTATTATGTTAATTGCTCACCTAGCAATGCACAGTCACAGTTAATTTAAAATTACAAAGTTTGTGGAAAAAAAACGCAACAACTTCTGCATTTATACACCTTCTGGAAAAATACAGTCACATTTTCTAAACATCACATTTGTCTTAGTACTATGAAAGGACTGTGTAATGTTATTTGAAAAAACAAAGAATAATCTTGATTCAACCAAAGTCCACATGATCTAAGAATTCATGATGAAGATGTTTCAATATATATGTCTGAGTGGGAGATGTTGAAACTGTGCAAAGACAATTTAAAATAAGGTAATTCAGGATCTAAATGAAAGGTTTTTATCCTGTGCAGAAACTCCATGCAGAATTATTAAATAATATTAGTGTTTGAGTGGATGTTCATTCACAGTCCAGGTTTGAAATGAGCAGTCTTCTCTCCAGGAACAGCACTGGGCCTCCTTACTAATTTTACGTGGTTTATCTCATTACAAGACAACTGAGGTTACGGTATGAAATATCACCTGCACTTCAAAATTGTATGCACTGCATAGTGAGCTCAGTGAAGCTTGGTCAGTGATGTCAGGTGTTATCTTCATTGACTGCAGTAATATAGGCTTTGACTGGTGACCTACTGCCACATTTCAGATTGGTTGTAGTAGTAACAGTGAAGAACAAAGAAACATCATTTTTATTTTGCCCACAGCAGGATCAGTCTGCTGCAGTCAAGAGTTTTCAGTAAGCAGAAGAGACATCCACATGTATATATACAGAACAATCCATATAGTAATTTCACGTTTACATGATTTATGTATTTAATTTATTATGAACACCAGAAAACTTTGTTCAATAATTGTTTGGTGTATCTTAGAAGTTGTCCAAGTTTCAATTCCCTATCATCTCCCATTTAATTGCCCTCCATGAAATTCATGTGGTCTGTGTCTTCACATCAAAAAATCTCCAAACTGCAAACTGAAGCAGCCTTCCATTGACCAAAAATCATTTCTCAATTTTCCTCTGGACAGACATCCATTCTAAAATTTCTGAAAAAAGATATTTTTCTTGGAATTTTTGTGTAATCTCTGGGAACAAGAATTTCATTTCATCAAAAGTCGAAATGGATATGTTGGTTCTTGATGACAGTTTTCTGTAGTTTCATCTCACTTCTGTTGTCTTCTTTTCATGAATATGTAGTGCATATGTTTATGATACTACAAACTGTAGGGAATGAGCTCTTAGTTCTCTAAAGACCAAATTTGAGCTAAGCAATTTTAGCTTAAATTACTTACATGTACTATAATATTCAGGCCACAAATACTTACATGTCAATTCTTCTGGCAGAATCTCTCACTCTGCCTCACATTTTTGGTGTACCAAGTTTTCATAAATATTTAAGATAAAATCTCTCCAGCCATTTCACCTGGTATTACCAAGAAGACGTGGCTCCATCATCTTTGTAAGCTGGTATTAAAACAGTTGTGAAAAACATTTAGATTACCCCTTACTCTTCTCATCATGAGACCAAAATTTTGCCACTTTTGATCTCTCTTCAGAGGCCATGAAGTGTGCCTTCACCATTTTGACAGCATTCCTTACTTCTCCATATCCATCTTCAAACAGTCTGACCCAAAAGCATGAAGCACTCTAAATGTGCTGACCATACACTCTGCAGAGGAAAATAATTTCCCCTCTTATACCATGCATTCCTGTTAAAGTCACCAGGTGTACAGGTTCTCCTATTTACACTGAAAATACTTCATTGTCTCACACTGGAATTGGTTTTCATCCATTACATCTAAACCTCTTTCAGTATGGACAATCAGAAATCCAAAAGAGATTTATTTTTAATTAAGAAAAAAAGAATTAGTTGTTTTTTCCAATGTGACATATATAAAATTCAGCCCAGTTTATACGAACGCTGGCCAGAAATGGTACACAGGTGGGAAAACACCTTTTAAGTTGTCTACTCCAAACTCTCTGCTCAAAGCAAGGCCTGGCGGAGGATGTTCCTTAAGACTATCTCCAAGACTTCACAGGTTCTCTGGCAATTTCACTGTTGGACACTCAGAGTATTTTTTTTTCTTTTTAAAGATATTTTTTTAATATTAATTTTTGCCCATTTCCTGTCATCGACTGAGTGTGAATTGTAAGAAGATCATCTTTTAAGTGTCCCCTTGGGTATTTATCCTTGTTGATATGATCCCCCTGAACCATCTCATATTCATACTGAATAGTCTTGAGATCTCTCAGCCTCTCCTTGTGACAAATCCCTTATTTACCTCTGTGGCTCTTTCCTGGACTTGATCCACTATGCACGTGGCGGGGTTTATGTGCTGTTGACCCTAGCGCTAGACCCAGCACTCCAGATGTGTCTCACCAGTGCTCAGAAGAAGGGAAGGATCACCTTACCTGATTTGCCAGGCATTAGCTCTCTAATGCAATCTAGATTGTTGTCGGTCTTCTCTGTTCCAAGGGTGCATTGCTGGGCTGTGGTCAGCTTGTTGTCTGTCCCCAGGTCCTTTTCTGCAAAGTTCCTTTCCAGATGGTCAGACCCAAGACTGTACAACTCCATAGAGCTGTTCCTCTCTAGATGAGGGACTTGCTGTTTCCCTTTTCAGAATAGCATACAATCCCTGTTAGACTATTTCTCCAACCTTTCAGTCCATCTGAATGGCAGCACAACCACCTGGCAAATCAACCACATCGCTGGGTTTCAGATTACATGAAAACACACTGAGAGTACACTCTAACCCGTTATCCTGTTCATTAATGAAGATGTTAATAGTACTGGGGCCCTGTACTGATACCTAGGCCTCAAATTAGATTTTGTGCCAGTGATCACCATGCTCTCAGCCTGACCATTCAGACAGTTTTCAGCTCACATCCTTATCTCTTCATCCAGCAACGGCTTGTCACGAGGATCTTATGGAAGCAGTGTCAAAGACTTCTCTTAAGAGTAATTTTATTGTGTTTAAGTAAAATGTTTTCCAGCAGCTACATTCTTTTGTATTCTCTCTGGTGTATCAAGTGTCCTGTGGGCAATACATTTATTAGATATTCATCATATGCACAAGTCATAAAGCCTGATTAATCTAACTCTATGCTGTATATCAGCATTAGAAATGGTTTATAATTGTGATTGCTATCTAGGAGAAAGTATAGTCTCTCTTGATTGACAAGCTCTGTCCTTAGATTTGTTTGGGTTTTAGACATATTACAGATATGATAATCAGAAAAAATATCTGCTGTGAATGTTTCATTATCTGTAAAGAAAGTTATAATGATAGTAGGCAGGTAGAATTTTTAAAATCTTCTAGTAATTTCACAGATAGTAAGGTACCTCTTTTCTAACCTTATAATTTCTCTTTTCATATCTGAATATCATTTCTCTTTTCTCTATCTGAAAAAACAATCTTTGATGATGCTGTGCCTCTTCATTCATGATGTTCATTAAATTAAACAGCTCTACATACTGGGAAAATGTACTGTAGTTTTAATATGGCTTTTCAGCTATTTGATGAATTGTTAGCAATAGCACTTCAAGTAGATATGAGCAGATCTGGAAATCTTCGGCTGGTTTCACAGAACGCATCCAAAACTTTCCCTGTAAAGAAGACAGAGGTTGTTATCCAGCAGCATATATTGTGTGTCATTAGATCTCCATAAAATCAAATTATACAATAGAAACAGTAGCAGAATGAATTTTCAAAAGTACATCAGCAATTGCCTAATAATTATAATAAAACCAAAATTAGAATAAAACAATTAGGTAAATTTTTATACTCTTTGTTTCCATTGGAGATGAAGACTAATAGAAAACACACTAGTTATCCTTGAAGCAACTTTTTTTTGCAAAGTTGGATTAAAATAGCTAACAATAATTATGCATCATGGTGCACTCACACTGAAAATAATCTATTCTGGAGAAAGAGAAGTTTCAGATTCTCTTGCTTTCTACTTTTTTGCAAGCTATGTATAATGCATAACAATACTTACCTTCTAAACACAAGCTACTTCTCTAAACCTTGTATAGTGGGTTTTTTTGTTTGTTTGTTTTTAAGATATTAATCTCTCTGCACTCTTCCCATTGCAGAAATTATAGTTAGGTTTTTCTAGAAGCTTGGAACCTCTGAATAGAAGGTGCTTTAAGATCAGGAGATTTCCACCCCCGGCCCCCTCCCCCAAACCAGTATTCCTGATAACAAGACTTACATATGAAACAGTACCAGGAGAAGATATCAGCATGCTAACTTACCCATTCTCATTAAGTTACCAAATTCTGAAGTATAGTCAGTGGAACTAATTGTCTTGGGTTTCGACTTGCATATAGACTGTAGTGAAAACCACATGAGCAGTTATAGGAAGTTTTCGTATTTTCATAGAAAGTTAGGGGCACGATAAAAAAAAAATCTGATGTCTATGCAAAATATGCCATTAAATATTTGATGCCTATGCATTATTTAATCTCTAGGTTGCATTCAAACTCATGAAAAGTCGCCATCTCTGCAAAAAGAACAATTTTGTTTTAATTTTCAAGGCCACTAATAGCATCATTTGGTGGTGTATTGGAAGTCCTTCAATGGATGATCCTCCATGATTTTGCTCTTTTGTGGGTTCCTAGAAATCTCAACTAATTTTAACCACTTGATATACAGTATAGAAATGGTTTATTGGAAGGTCTATCTGTACATACACATTTATATACGTGTGTTATTATTATAATTTCTCCAATAATTTGTCATTAATATTTAAGGCAATATTACTAACATGTAATTTCTTTGTCTCTTTTCAGCTTCTATAAATCTGTGGGGAAATGAAAGTAGTATCTGTTTAATGACTCTCTGTGTTTAGCACTAGTGGTCACATGGAATTAAAATAACACTTAAATCTTGTATATTAAAATAGGAAAATCATGGAGTAGTGAGTACCAGGTATCACATTTTACAAACAAAGGAGCTATATTGTCAAAATAATTTTTCCACTTCACTATTATCTTCAGGCATGTGGAGGATTCAACATGAGCCTGCTACTGAATGACAAACAGAAGATGAATCCATCCAATCCCCAAGCCACTGTAGTCATATGCCAAGTGTCTTTTTTTTTTTGTTTGTTTTTGGTTTTTTGTTTGTTTGGTTTTTTTTGTGGATAAGGACAGAAGTTTTAAAGCAAGATGCTGACAAAAAGAAATGTTCTACAAAGGATAGAACATGTCAATATACCCGTAAGTGGAGATATTACACAAGGCAAAAGAAACACCATGACAATCCCTACTCCTGGGGAAGCCCTCTCAACCCTTTCTGATGCTCTCTGAAATCCTGATATAATAGAAAAAAATAGAAGTAAGTTTTCTTACTTCATCAAAATTAAATCTACCACATGAACAAATAATTTTTTCTTTCACCTCTGATAAACTGAATTTCATGTGTTGTTAGTCAGTATATGTGACACATCAGAAAATTCAGGTGGAATTTGAGCAACAGTGTAATGTGCATACCAATGCCTTAACAACTCTCTGGCTCTTTTCAACTGAATTGAGTAAAATAGGTACTAAAAAGGTACTAGCAAAATATGCATGATACCACATATTTAATTCACTAAAGTAAAAATGTGTGAGTGAAGCTTCCTGATGCACATTATAAGTAATTTCTAGAGGCTACTATGTGATCCGTTTCACTTCTACAAATAACAGAAAAGGTAATGACAGCAGTCTACGTGGGAACCTTCTGTGGTGTCTTAGATCCTAGAAGATCAATTCCAAGCAACCTAGCAGGTAACATTTCCTGACAAAACAAAGTAAAACAAAACAAAATATCAGTGTTTTGTTAAAACCCATCCATTTCTCCCTATTAGGTGGGAGACACCTGTATTTAGAGTGTCAGCAATACAGAGGGCATATAATAAGAAGAAATCACACCCAACAATTTACTCATTTCTAGTCTGAAGATATAATTTTGTTCTCCACTCTGGATATCTTCTTTGAAGGATCTTCAGTATGTCTTACGAATAAAGCCCTTTGCCTTCCTTTGGACTGAATTATTAAAGGAAAGGGAGAACCAAAATATTATCTTAGTAACAGTTATAGGGATATCAACAAATAGTAAGGCATAAGAACAGCAGATGTCTTGGGCAAAAGAAAAAAAGGAAGTTGAGAACCCACACGCCTGTATATGGTTTGAATGTTTTACTTCAAATTAATATTTGTTTCGTCATTTGGGCTGGATATCATCCTGGAGTGGGTGCACACTGACCTCCTGGAACATAGTTCATAGAATCATAGACTCATTTAAATTTGGACAAGACCTCTAGAATCATTAAGCCCAACCATTAACCCAGCACACTGTTTTCACCCCTAAACCTTGTCCCCAAGTACCACAGATTTGAGTTTATTTTTAACTGAATGGATTAAAGCTGCATCCTCCTAGAATGAGAACTTAAGTACAGGAAGTAGAAATGATCAGATTTACTGCAGAAGTATGCCTCTGATCCAAAATCAGTAGTGATGTAGGAATACAGACAGGCAATTTCTTCTTTAGTTTTACTGACAGATTCAAGTAGCTGTCAAAATATGAGTTATATTCACAATATGGTGGGGTTTTTTTCTTACTATGTAAAGTGATGAATCCTATTCAGTGGTTTGTTTTTCTTTATTTTTCTTTTATTTTTTAATAAATAAGATGCTTTTATGAGCTATCACTCAAGCAATTCTTTTGTATGTGTGTGCGTATGCGCATTACGAATATTTTGTTGAGTTTAGATGTAATTATTTTTCATTTGAAAGAATAAAGTTGATAAAAACGCAGAAGAGATACACATAATTTAATAAAAAGATATCTGCAATACCTACCGTGAAGTGCTGGGTCAAGCTTGGCAAAAAGCTTAATGCCGACCCAGTTAATTTGTTCCCTCACACCCCCAGGGATGTGGAGAGGAAAAACAGGAAGAACAGTTGCAAGGATGGCCATGTTTCAGGATAGACAGGGAAATAGCATATTTGCCATTGTGAGAAGAGGAAACTTGAGGAAAATTAATTTATTGCAAAGTAAAATTAATATTAAATTACTGATTTTTATAGTGGGAAACAAAAAGTCAAACAACAGAAGAATGTCTTTCCTTCTTTTCTTTCCCAGGCTCAAATTCACTCCTTTGTCTCAGACTTCTCACCCCAAATGCTGCAGGGAGATGAAACGGTAAGAGATTACAGTTAGCACATAGAGGTTTATTTTTGCTGCTGTTTCCTCATATTCCTTTCCATTTCTCTGCTGTGGCCTCTAAAATGGGATGCAGGGAATCTCTGCTCTGACACCTGATACACCTCCTGCTCCTGGAAAAACCTGTGTCCAGCACAGGGTAGCCCTGACCTCTTCTTACAGAGGTCAGCCCTGCAGTCCCCCACTTCCAATACCTGGGCATGTCAACCTAATGCACATGAATATTGTCTTTTTCATGTCTCTCTAAAAAGCAGAAGTTAGAGAGCTAGCAACACTTTTTCTCCAGCATTTTTGGGTCCTCTCAAAAAAAAAGTATCACATAAATGGAATGGTTATGTTATAATCCATGCTAGTCAAGAATGAGCTGAAACTCTACCCACAGTTTTGGGGGGCAGGTTGAAAAAAAGAATATATATACAATAGGAGGGAACTTAGAGAAGATACAAAGAAATAATATAAGTTTAAAATGCTTGAAAAAAAGAAGACATTTGAGAAAAGGCTAAGTGACCTGGGCACATTCATTCTATAGACAAAAAGAATGAAAAGACATATTATTTTTGTCAAATCCTAAAAGCTATAGTTTAAGCAAGACAGGGACCAACTTCTCCCCTTAGACAGTCAAAACAGAAAGAGGAATTACGAGCTTCAATGGCAGAAGAGAATTTTGGATTAAATATTAGGGATATATCTTACAGCTATGCTAACAGTCTAGGAAAAGACTGAGTTGCAGAAGGCAAACTGTAATTGGTCTTGGTAGAGATATTCAAGGTTAGGGTCTGACACTTACTCATAAGAAATCTTTGAGCAGTTCTGAAGTCAAATTTGTTGAACTGATCAAGTAGTCTTGAAAAAATGAACCTTCTAACCCAAATCATCATTCTATGTATTTCCATGTGTTATGAAAGGAAGGCACTCTGGCATTTCCAAAAAAAGAGAGATTTATTTTTGCTAAACAGGGTGTGATGTGTCTGCACATTGGGGAAGGGAGATGCAAACAGAAGGTGTTGCAGTCCTAATATGTCTGTTTACTTTCATGAAGTCGTTGCCTTAATGCACGTCCTAGGCAAAAGTGTTTGTTAAATTCTTTCCTAATTTGTTATTAATTCATGATGTTTGGAGGGTTATAGGCACAAAGCACTGAATAAAGCTTTTTATTTAACTACAGGATGGGAAAAGCAAGAACAGTCAGCTTTCTCATATTGTCTCATCAATGCAGTACATTTCCAGCTGAGACAGTAAGAAAGTTGGGTCTCCATACCAGACATCTTCCTACTGGGATTACATGTAGATAACTTTCACCTGCAGTATGTACTCTATCATTTATTCTAAATCAATGTTATCAACAATTTTCTTATTGTTATTGTCTTTTTTCCCCTAAGAATAGGAAAGAGAAATTATTTTTTAAATATTTTATGCTTTTGCATTCAAGCATCTCTGTTCTGAAATGAGAACTGCATATATATTTAATCAAAACCCCCTTTAATAACCATCCAGTAGTCATTAGGAATACATGTGTACAGAGAAATATATTTGCACAGATATTGTTAAAAGACTGGGGACAAATATAGTTTCTAGATTTGAAACAATTTCCTTTATCTATGAATAATTGTTGAGGCAATACCTTGCCGTAGACAACAACTGAGAATCACATGGTACTCACTCCTCTATATTCCCCCTCCAGTGGCATGGGAAGAATCAGGAAAAAAGTAAACCTCCTGGGCTGAGATAAAACCATTGTCGTAATTGAAAAAAGTAAAACATAATATTACTAACAATAATAATTGTAAAGAAAAATTGAGAGACAGAAATGAAACTCCATAAAGATAAGCGATGCACATTGCTCGCATCTGCTGACCAAGCCAGCCCATCCCTGAGCTGAGATAGACCCCTCGCAGCCAGATCAACCCAGTTTATACACTGAACATGATATTCTGCAGAATGTAATATTCCTTTAACCAGTTCAGCTGTCCTGACCCTGCTCCCACCCAACTTCACGTTCCCCTGCTGACTGGCAGAACATGGAAACCTCAACAGTCCTTGATGAAGAGTAAGCACTTAACAACAACTTAAACATCAGTTTGTTATCAGCATTGTTCGCATACTAAATCTAAACCACAGCATTTTACCAGCTACTAAGAAGAAAACTAATTCTGTTCCTGTCAAAATGAGGAGAGCAACTCACTGAAACCATGTTAAATAAACTGACTAGAATATTTAAGCCTCAACCAAAAGCTGGCATTAAGTCCTTACATGGTGTTGCTCTGCGTGACTCAGAATCGTAGCCACAACATAGATGCAGAACACTGATTTTATTCTTCTAGGGATTTATACTATACTGATGTAAATTGATTCTTTCAATGGAGCTACTTTATAAATTATATTAATTATTTATTTTTAATATCCCAATAAAGCCATCTTTTCTGAAGGTGCTACTTATATCTTATGAGGTAAAGCAAAATTCCATTCCTGCACACCCCTGAATTGATTCTTGTAGCGTGAAGCCAGGTCTGTTAAAATATATAGAACTCTTATTGAGTTATGTTTTATTTCTGGCATCTGGTCTGCACAGTCTGACATTTATTAGATGTTTTTATTTTATGTCATTTCATAGGTGTTAGTTTTTTCAATTTCTACCTTTAGGTTTTCCTACCTTTATTTTCCTTATCTGCACCATCTTTTTTCCTGCTACAGTCAGGGGTTGGGGTAGTTTCACTCTGTTTTCCCACTCGAGACATTGTCCCCTGTTGTGGTTTGTGAAATAGTTTAGTCCTTTCCTCCCCTGATGTTAGCTTTATTTGGTTCTTCCCGAAATGTCAATCTGTTTTCTCCTCCCTGTTTTCCAGATCCTTCCCCATCAGTCTTTGTATCCCCTCCCTCTAGGTCCTGTCTGTCACTCGGCAACCCTTCCTTCCCTTCTGGATGCTTCCACAAGGAGCGTCGAGTGATAGGCAGAGGTCTGGAGGGTGCCTCCCTTCCCTGATATTATTGGTTGCTAGTTGTGTCAATAATTGTTGGGGATCTCCACCCCTTTGCTGTAATTGGAGAGTTTATTGTTCATGCCCATTGTTACACCCCCGTATTTAAGATACTATACTGCCTTCTTCTGGGCTCTCTGCAGCAGGCTCCCTTGGTGACAGGGTCCTCTCCCAGAGGGGGTTCAATAAACCGAACTTTGCCCCTGCTGAGAGTCTCTCCCTCATTTCTCTGCCATCGCCGCTCTGCCTCTCGAGGTCCTATCCCGGGACAAGAATCCACGGGGAGCAGACCGAAACCCTGGGTCCTGTGACAGCCCAGGGTGGAGTGCTGCCCTTTCAACTGGCGCTGTTCCTCCTGAGCTAGCTGGGGACAGTGTCCGGTGGGACACATCGGAGGAACATCGGCAGTCCCCTAGCAGGAATTCTGTCAGTGCTCCCTGAGGCATACAGTTCTTCCTGTCAGCTTGCCTCACAGACCCATCAGAACACTTCAGAAGCTGATCTCAACCAACACTTGTCTTCCAACCATTCCTTTCCATGACAGACTGGGAGTATGCTGAAGCACATTCTATTACTTTGTTGTTTTCATCAATCTGTCATGTGGTTACAGAGCAAACTGTGGCTTCTTAGATTATGATTTGCATCATCAAAACTGGAGCGAAATATAAATTTGTTTCTTTATATGGACATCTTTGGCAATATATCATATAAAACAGGCCCAAATGAGAGTTTGGATTTCTTCAAAAGCACTTTCTCCAGGCATGAAAAATATATTTGATTTTTTACGAAGACCCATTTTATCTTCACCTATAATATATTTCCAAGCGATTGTCTCTCACATTAGTTTCTTTTTCTACCTTGCTGCTTGTAAGGCCGTGTGATGGTAATATTGCCAGAAGTGTTCTCTCACCCTGTGTAGGCAATACTGATATTTCCTACTAAAGGTATACCAAAGGTATAGTTATTTGGTTCCATCTCTAAAGATAACCTCCCATTAGTATATAAAATAAAAGATTACATGGAATAGGTATTACTCAGCTCATTTTCTGAATGTGCCCTTACTTCACCAATTTCCACAATAGAAAGTATAAGGATAAAAACTCCCCAAAATATTGTGTAGTTGGCATAGCAACTGTCTGTTAAATAGTATGTGCTATAAAAATTATAAAGGAAATGGTTGTGGTTTTTTCAGCTCTGAAGCTACAGTAAACACTGCAGCCAAAGGGTTATGTTGAAAATAACTGTAAGGAGAAACAAAATGAAGGGAAAAGAAACTTGGCAACAATTTGCGATTAACCTCTTCCCAGGAATGCTTCAGTTTTGCTGAGAGGGAATTTTTGTTGTTATTTATTTTTTTCCCCTTCCATACAATGCACCCTAATATTTTCCTTTTGGAACCTGAGAATTATGGTGTTTATTTTCTTCTGATTTTGTGGTTTGCAGTGTGTTTTCTTTTTTTTATTTTTTCAAAACGTGTTACTAGTTTTAACCCAAAGATTCATAATACCTACATTTACAGATGTATATTTTTCTGTATCCTTGTTGATTATAAATCAATTTTAGTCAACAGCAGCCTAATAGTCTACCAAACAGAAAATGCGGGTTTGTTTTGTTTTTATTTTTAATTACTACTGTATATGAAGAAAGAGGGTTCAGCTATTCAGGAAAAGACAGTTGTTATCAATCATTTGCAATGAAAATATGTTTGATATTTTGCACTGAAAAAATGTGTTTGATGTCTTTTTTTTTTTGTTCCAGTCTGAAATTAACAGGTTGGTTGTGATTACAAAGTTAACATTAGTAGATACACTGAGATTAGGTTTCTATATAAGACAATAACATTAGAGAGAGCAAATGCATGAATTTAGTTGAACTAGGACAAAGTTTTGAGACATGATGTTGCAGTCAGTTTTATGCCTTCCTTAAAGGAGCTGTAGGGCCACACCTATATATTGGAAAAAACAATGCCCATAAACATTCTTGACACTAATGCCATTCACCAAAGAAAAATCTTCATCCCTATTATTGCATTCTTTGGTCCTCCAAACATAGTGGTCGCATCTAAAATACTTGTTAGAAATGTTCTTTGTGCTAACATATGAATTATACACAGAAATTGTTTAGGAGAGTAAACATTTACTTGGGCCAAAAGCTTACCATAGGTCATTCTAGCAATTAACAGTACAGAGGGCTGAGTTCAGTACATGGGAATACTCTGTGGCAATACACGACTTCTTACTTCCGTTTCCTCAAGGAATATTTTTGCTACCTGCACAGACAATTTTCTGATTTCACATGTAAAGCCCCGTGTTCCTGGACTTCTGCATCTAACTTCTTTCAAAATTAGGAGCACACTTTTTCCCATCAAGACAGAAAATAGTTTTCTTGCTACTTCATATATTTGCAGTTATTTCTTATATCTACAATACCTACCTTATAAAAATTAAATCTTTCTGTTTGTCGAAGGAGATCCAAAGCCTCATTAACCATCAGAAGACCACAGTAACCAGACTATGGATAAGTGTGGTGCTGGCACTTGCTTTCAGGATGATTCTCTTTAGTGTTGTGCTGATTTTGTATTAATTGATTTTTGATGAAGAGAGGAAAAAAGTCAGCCATGGAAGTGATTCTTTGTGAGGAAAATGAATAAATGATTTCTCGTGGGTGCACTGGCATTTGGCCAGCATCAATCTGCCACAAGTGTAAAGAATGTTTTGGAAAATGTGGGGAAAAGAGTCTGGTCAATATTCCTTACCTTAACATCCAGACATATCCACTTGTCCATCCTCCCACAACCCAATTCAGCGTCATGCTGTTGCTTCAGTGAGAGCACTGATGATAGGATCAGGAAAAGACACTTTTAAGAAGTAACATTATTGCTACATCCTTATCAGAATTGGGATGGCTGCCATCATGTTGCCATCATGAAGCAGCTGTCTTACTAGTCTGGCTTTCATTCAGAAGCACAGTCATTCTGGCACAGTCTCCAGACTGCATGTTTTGTTGCTATTCCTGTTGCGATTTGTTGTGGTTCCTTGTCTCAGGCTGGAAGTAGATGTGTGTACAGGGGAGAGGAGGTGGTAAAGAAAGCTTCATTGGGAGGTTCTTTCAACTCAGCCGTAGAAAATTTTGAAATCAGCAATAATTGAAAGCAGATTGGAAGCTGGAATTTTGATATACGTTTTGTGCTTAAAGATTGGCCCAGCACCATGTTCTAAACTTGTTGCTCCAAAGTTTTCTAAAGTCACTGTAAAAACTCTCTTTGAACTCGGGCAAATTTAATTTCTGACTTTAGGAGTAGACTAGGTATTTCCTTACTTGGTCAGTGCTGAACTAGTGCTATGAGGCACAATGAATCTCTCTGCAGCATCCTAAGCCTAACACTGATTGACTTATAGCAGATGTAACATATAATACATAGGAGGCTAAAATGTTTCTCCCCCCAGACTTTTTTTCTCTCAGACTTCATGAAAAAGGTTGATTGTGGCCAGAGGCTCAACACAGCTAAAATTAACAACATGTAGATACAGACAGAAGCAAGAATGAAGAGAGAGCAAGCAGTTTAAAGAGTATTTAGCTAATGCTAAAAATATTAAGACTGCTGGGCTTGAAGAAATTTATATTAGAGAATTGCAGGACTTCTCATTCTTATCTCTCAACTGCTACTTATTATTTTTGAGAAGTGAGGAGAGTTGCTTTGAGTGTGAGAGTCCTAAGAAATTATAGTCCTCAATTAAATCAATTTCCAGTAAAGGGGAAAAGAGGAAACTGTAAAAATCTGTACAAATGAACAGAGAAACAACACACAGAAATATTCTGCTAGTTATTTATTAAAAAAACATTGTGCAAGAATCAGAAATTATGGATTTATCAACAGCAAACTATGTGGAACTATCTCAACTGCATTTTTTGAGAAGTGAGAGAATGGGACAGAGTTGTTAGAAACCCACAGGAATCTTTATCTGGTAAAAGCTGTTTACACAATCTCATGTGTTCTGCATGCCATGATTGTAAAGGGGATGATTGGTCTGTTGAAAATAAATTAATAAATAAATAAATGCATAAAGAAATAAAAAAAGAACCCTCATTAATAACTATTTTTTTCAAACTGAAAAAAAAATCAGATTAATTCTCCCATGTAGTGCTTTGTTACAGAGAACTAAGCTCATGCAATACTATTCAAAGGCATTCTCAGGAATGCACCCTCTTCAGCATTGATTACTTTACAGATACACCTGTTCCGATTTTGAACACAATTTAATAAAAGCTAATAGCAGTATGTTAATCCAGCATGGCACTACAGTAAATATCCAATGTACATGTCTTGGAAAAAAAACCTGTTTATTGTTTTTGTTAATGTCTTTTTTGGTGAAATAAGAAAACCCACTTAAATATGTGGGCTGTCACCAATCCTGGCAGGAATATAAAATACATTAAGAATGAGATTAGGATTCAGAATGATCATGATCCATTGCAGAAATGGTCTGAAACTGATAAGAGTAAATTCAATATAAACTTGAATGGAGTAATGTCACATGAAAAAGAAAACAAATGTGTAAATCTGAAATGGAGATACAAAAGGATCAAGTTGAGGCCAAATAAAAACATGAGGTTAACAAATCTCATTTTGACGTGTATTATGAAAATAATTGTTAAAAAAGGGAATCTGAATATTTCTTTTCTCCTTAATAATTCTGAACCGGAAATTTTCTGTAATCTCTGCAAGATTCTTTCTTAAAGAGTATTCATTGCCCTAAAAACTTATTTTTCTTTCTTATATGGTAAAGAATACAGGTATTTTCAATTGAACCTCTAAGATTTGTGGTAGGTAAACCTTTTAAAATCTCATTTTCTTGTTTTCAAACCCTTTTTAAATAAAAACTTGAAACAATTAGAGAAACTTCAAAAGAACATAAGATACTTAAATGCTGTGGAAAAAATAGGCAAATTTTATCTGCTTTTAAAAAACAGATTAAAGAAACTCAATTTGTTTGATCTAGAGAAATGAAGGCTGGTTTAGATCATAAAACCAGTTTTTATATGCATAAAGGAGAAGCACTGAGAGGACAGCAACTAGTTGTTTTTCAGATCAATGAAGAGCAGGACAGAAAAATGACGCATCTAATTTTCACTCAAGCAGATTTCCATGAAACACTGAACTATCTTATCCTGGGAGCTAGGCATATGAAAGTGACAGAATAATTTATTATTCAGCACACAAAGAAAATTGTATCAAAATCATGTCCACCCATTTCTACTGGACTCCTTGTAAACTAAAGTGGAACTCTAAAATAAGTGTATGTATCAAAGTCTGGTCCCACTTGAGCAATTGGCTTTGTTCAGATGTGTCTCTGAAATTATTCCAATTACATCGTGAAAGTGCATATTTTTCCCTGGGTCAAATCCCCAGTAATCTTCTAAGTTTAGTAGAAATGTTGAAGAGGGAAAATTTAAATGTAACTAACAATAATTTTGTGAAATCAGAATGCA
This sequence comes from Nicator chloris, assembly GCA_013400495.1. Classification (NCBI taxonomy): domain Eukaryota; kingdom Metazoa; phylum Chordata; class Aves; order Passeriformes; family Pycnonotidae; genus Nicator; species Nicator chloris. Next base: position 14,938 of record WAAE01008959.1, on the reverse strand, counting down.
GTTTGAAGTAAAGATTCAAAATACACTTCAGAAAATCAAAAGGAACCAGATAGTTTAATGCAGTCTCATTCTGGGGAAAAAAAAAAAAAAAGAAAAGAGGAGAAGAGGAAAATACAAAGGGAATATCTTCACTTTGATGCAAGAGAAGTATAAACTTTTACAAAAAAAACAGTATGTGCATTTTGATGTGACCAATGTAATAGTAAAAGACGTATCAACCATTGTGATATCCCACGTGGTTAAAATTACCTGTGCTGCTTCATAAAGAATAAAATATTCCTCACTTTTCCTTATAAATTAAATTGAAGTGTTTGTTACTATTATCTTTTCATCTCTTTTTCTCTCCTGTCACTGCCTGCATCTTCTCCTTATTATCCTCTTCTTCAGTCCATGCCCACTCGTACTGAACTCTTACTGAGAGTAAAAAAAAACACATTAAGTGATAAATCTTTAATCCAATTCTGAGCACACAGAGATTTTCTGATCAGGCTTACATTTGGCACAAGGTAAGTCTAAAACAAAAGACCAGACAGAAAGATGGCTTAGCCTCCTACAGTCCTGAGGTCTCACTTCTGAATCTCAAATCGTTATAATTTCCTATTGTCACAACACAAGGCAGTCCTTAGGAAATCTAACAATCTAAGGAGCCTCACACACTAGTGTTGCACTGCACATTGATGCAATGATAAGAAGGGCCAGTGTGTCATGTATGATATACAAAATTGAATGAGGTAAGTTAATTTTAAGTGTATTTTTCTGAGTCAGTTGCACTTGCCTTCCACCTGTGTAATCTGCTCATTTTCCTCATCAGTGCAGATCATCTTGATGCATCCTATTCAGCTTCAAGATTTACCAGTGTAAAGACAGCTAAAAGACATAATTACCTCAACACAGAAGCTAATCAAGTCTAGGTAGAGACTCATAGCAAATAGTTGTTAATTTAAGGAAATAGAGACCAATCTAGGTTAATTACGCTTCCTCAGCTAAAATAATGGTAAATCATAATTGTAATAAGTATTGCCATTTTTTTACTACTAGGTGTTCAAGTACCACCCAAGATGAGAAAATTGCTTCAATTATTAGAAAATATATGATTTCTGAGATTTCAGATGGAGCAGAATGCTGTTGCCCATCACAGGGACTAGAAGCATTGGTCATTTCATTCCTAATGATATATCTAAGATGATAAGTTTTCTAAGATGATTTCCTTTTTCGAGTATTGCCATTTGTTTTTTTTTTTGTTGTTGTTGTTGGGTTTTTTTGTGGGTTTTTTTTGTTTGTTTGTTTGGTTGGTTTTTTGTTTTGGTTTGGTTTGGGTTTTTTTTTTTTTTTTTTTTTGGTTTTTTTTTTTTTTTTAAGTAATGTCATCTGTAACCAGGGGTTTTGAAAGAATTTCAAAGTAACAATATATATAGGAGACAAGATCATCACCAATGATGGTGAAACTGAAGTTATTTGTGATGACAGCACTAAATGATCTTCTTCACAGTGATAGGATGAAGTGCTTCTGGCTGAGCCAGGGGCTGAAATGCACAGGAACAAGATTTTCCAATTCAAGGCCCAGCTGCAAGCAGCAGTAGACTTTTCCCTGGCTTGCCCTTTTGTTGTTTTTGAAGCATTAAGCACAAAATGTTATGCATATCACATAAAATGGGATCCAGCTAACATAAAAACTAATGTTTTAGCTACTAACAGTGCTTGCACAACTTCAAGGCCTTTCTTTTTCATTCTGCTGCTCCAGAGAGTAGTCTGGTGATGAGCAAGGGGATGGGGGTGAACCCAGCTGGGACAGCTGATCCCAGCTTACCAAAGATATATTCTGTACCATATAACATCATGATCAGCAATAAAACTGGGGGAAATTTTCTAAAGTATCTGCTGCTTGAAGACTGGCTGGGCATTGATCCTGTGGTGGTGAGCAAATCCTTCTGTATAATCATTGAGTTTGGAAGAAACTTCCAAGATCATCGAGTCCAGCTGTTACCCTAGAACTGTGTTACGGCACCATGTTCACCATCAAACCATGTCTTCAATTGCCACACCTACATTCTTTTTAAACCCTTTCAGGGATGGTGAGCCCACCACTCCTCTGGGCAGCCTGGTCTAATATCTGATCATCCTCCACCAACTCAGAAATATTATAAGAAATATATATGAAATACATATCCATGATTCTAATGTGTGCAAAATCCACAACTATTTTATCAATGAGAAACTTAAACAGTTTATACTAAACTTATTTCTGTTTCTCACACTAGCATTTGATCTTTATCTTGACCCACAAGTTATTTTGGTTTTCCCCTTCTGATTCTCTCCCTCATCACTTTGTGAGGGAGGGCAAGTATCTGGGTAGAGGCTTTACTTGCACCACACTCAAAAACTTAAAAAAAGTTCTGATGAAATTCTGGGTTTTTTTAAATACTAGCTTCTTTATTTTTTTTTCAGTTATAAATACAATATATTAAAAATATTAATTTACTATGGTTTTAAAAAATTGCAAGCATTATCCTGAATAATAACTGTTTAATTTGCCACCCCATTTTAACTGCAGTCGGTGAAGAGTATTCAATGCATGAAGAAAAAGCTCTTATGCTATAACATGGACAATGATCTATCCCTTGCTGCTGCATCTGTATAGTTAACTTTTTTCACAATACAGTGAGCATACAATAGCTACATATTGTCTGGAGTTTCAGACCAGTTCCAACTTGAATGAAACTCAAGTCTTCCAAGTAAAAAACTTGCATAATCACCTCTTAGAGCCCAAGTCATAAAAATATATTATGCCTCAACAGTATATTTTCTTTGTAATTGCCAAGTCTGAATAATTTTTTGATATCAGTAAATTATTTCTCATCATCTATGAGGATTTGTATTTTGGTTTGAGAAAGCATGACGTGTAATATTCTGTAGAAACTTGTCCTAGGTTACAGTGTAAGATGTATCCAAAAGTATGTATTCTGTTACCATCTTCATAAGCTGTTGGAAGCGGTGGGACAGTGTTCCCCACCCCCTCCATGACTCATCCCTGATAAGCCCCTGGGGCTATTTTTCTGTTAATGGGCCAGCCATTGACACCAGGTGCAGCAGAGCCATCCTCCCTCCAGGGGGACATCATCTGTTAATGGGCCATCACCGCATAGCTGATAAGATTACATCCCATTGTGAGATACTCCGCCCAGAGGGAGGAACCAAGCATTTCATCCTGAATATAAGCTGAGGTTTGGAACACCACAGTCAGNAAAAAAAGGAAAAAATACTGAAGCTGATATTAAACTACATATAAATAAACTACATACATTTGTAAGAACAAGTTTAATACATTCCTGGAAGACAGAGAAGAAAGTACAAGGTTATCAGCCTGTATCTTGATAATTGATTAAGCCACAATATTTCAAGTTGCTCATTGTAGCTGGTGCTCTTTGTTCATGCAAAGAAACCAGGAAATTCCACTGGGAATATTGCAGCATCTGTACTACCCCCTCTAAGAAGCTTACAACTTATACCCTCTTTAAAAAAAAAAACCCAAAAAACCCAAAAAGATCAATCTCAGAGGTTGCAGTCCTGTCAGAACCTCTGTCCATATTAACTTAAAAGTATTAATAATCCCATTTGGATCTTCAATTGTTAATATGAAGAACTAGAAGGACATTTGAACCTTGGATAGTTTTACCAGTGTCACTGAATTTGGGAAAGGCTTAAGGCTGAAATTCATCTCATCACACTTTGAATATTTAACATAGTTATGTATTTAATCTAATTGAGTTGTAAAATTTTTCTCTTCTGGAGAGAGTTAATGGGACTCTTCTGGAACATACATTATTTGACTCCAGCAGAGACACTTCAGGATCTTTCACTATTGCTTAAGCTGAATTTAATAACAAGCTGCTTGTGAAATGGGTTCTTCTATCTCTTCCACATTTCCCTACGTGTTCCTCTTTCTTATGCAAGCATAAGGATTAAGGAACCAGTTTGACCGAGTTGCTTGAAAACTAATCACTATTCTGCTGGGTTTGCTTTAGGATCAGCTTCTTCCCTGCAGCAGTGAGAATTGATTCTGGAGCCAGACATAAGGGGAGGACTTCTCTTTTTTTGGCAGAAGCCCTCAGTCAGTCTGGTTTCAAATTTTATGGCGTAGTTGCTTGATTAATCAATTTTATTTTAATTGAGTTTATTTAAGATCGGTCTGTTTCTGACAGTGTTTTTTGGGGTTTTTTTTCATGTGTGTATCTGTTTTGGGTTTTTTTTGGGGGGGTTTGTTTTGGGGTTTTTGTTTGTTTTTTTTTTTTTTTTTTACTCTCCTTCTGCCCTCTGACATGTTTTCTGCTGCTTTCCTATTAGCGGTCCTGTTATGAATCCATTTAATCACAAAGGAGTACAGAGTACTAAGTCTCTGTCAATAAAATGGAAAAAAATTTGAAGGTTTGAAATATTAAAAAAAAAAGATAAATATTTATTTAATAGTAAGAGAGGCAAAGAAAGAGAAAAATAGGGAGAAGTTAGAAAAAAGCAAGGTTACTTTAAAAAGCATAAGATAGGTCACCACCACACTGTGCTACCTTTGCTGCTGCTGAGACGGGTGGGGGGAGCGGAGCAGTTTTTCCCCTTTTTTTTCCCCTTTTCTTTCAGTTTTTCTGCTGACGCTTCTCACCTGCCTGTTCCCATCCCGGGAGCGTTTGTCGGGAGGGCGGCAGCAGGCGCGGTGCCCGAGGGCGGCGGCCGAACTGGGGCTGCTCCCGCCTCGGGATGCGGGAGCGGGATGGGGGTTCCAGAACCCACTCATCGCTCCGGTCCGGGGGTGCAGCACCGGGGGGTTCTCCCCGGCCCCCGGAGCCCTCAGAGTGTCTCTCAGCAGGGGGGAAAGGCGACGGTCAGGGATTCTGCCACTGGCTCTCCGCTCCAAGTTGCGCACCACTTTCTCCTTCCTTTTCACGGGCGTCAGGGAGGGCTGCTCACAGTCCATCCCGCACGTGGTTTTCAGGTGTTCAAGAGTGGTTATGACAAGCAGTCACAATGACGAAGCACTTTTTGAAGCCTCTCTCTTATTATCAGGCTCTTACCGGTGCATAGTCCTGTGTGAGGACACGGGTAGCTAGGAGAAATACGGATGTGGTGTTTGATCACTGAGTCAGTCAGGGTTACATCCAAAAGGTAGGAGAGACAGAAAAAAAGGCTAGTGAAAAGATTGGATGCAAAAAGTTCAGGATTTTGACTTTCAGTGGGAATCTAGGTTGTTATCAGCTTCTGCTGATAATAAATATTCAGGTCAAAATATTTAGGACCATTTGCCCTCCTGAGTCACCTTTCATTTCAGTGTTCATAAAGAAAGAATGGAAAACTAGTTGAGATTACTTATTTTGGGGTTTGTGTGATATGAACCCCCTCTTACGTGTCAAGAAATACTGACAAATGATTCTTTAACTTACATTTTGAATTTGTCTTAAAAATAAAAATAAATAACTAAACAAAGGGGAAAAAAAGCCACAGCCAAGAGGACACCAAACAAAATATCTTTACAGGCAAACTTCAAAAACCAAATTGCCTCTCTCTCTGATTTCCTCAACAACCATAATAGTGTAAAATATAATTTATTTATTATTATTAGTTTTAATATACAATTTTATATCACAGTTATTAACAGAGGGTGTCTAAAGATAAATCACATCTTATTCTTTCATTAAATAAGCAAGTTGAGGATATCACAGATCTGATGTAATATAGAAAGGGCTTCCTTTTCTTCTGTATTAAAATCACTTTGATTTAATTACTTTATGCATGATTTCTGATAGCATAACGTTCTAAATATGTCCACAAAACAACGGCTTTAAAATTTCCACAGGTGTGTCAAGAAGCTTACACACTGAAAAGGATGTGAAGAGAAGAAGCTTATGAGCTGAAGAGTGGCTCACAAGGTGCAGTCCTCCAGAGTGAAATGTGGCAACAAACCCAGGACTGATAATATTCACTGGCAGAGGCTACTGTCTAGGAAAAAAATGCAGTGTATTACATGGGCTAAAGAAAAGGATTTTGCACTCATCTGAGGAATATGTAGATACAAACTGGAGCAAGTAAGATCTTCAGCTGGATTTTTAGAAGACAGTAAGAAGTGGTTTCTTGGTAGCTGGATTTTCAGAAGATAACTCAGGATATTTATAAGTTAGAGGAATTTTCTGACTGAGGTTTCTTAGGAAATCTGGGTTTAGCTGTTCCAGAAATGTGGTTTGTGAAGTTATTTTTTTTTAGAAAATAATCATTCTTGGTTCTGAGTTGAGTTGCATTCCTGATCCTTATTAAAAAAAAAAAAATCTTTTGTCTAATTCTTGTTGTCTATTTTAAATAGCTTTGTCCCCTGGAACTCTCTTCGAAGGGAAAGAATACTCTTTATTTTCTTTCTGATTTGATTTCTTTTTCCTTTAGCAGGATCTTGCATAAGCATGTAGATCCAATACAGGAGATAAATCTACATTCTATTGCCTGCAAAAATAAATCTGCTCTGGACTTACCTGCACTGCTGAAGAAAGGAGAAAAATAATAGTATTGACACTTAGATTATAGAGATTTGATACTCTTAGTTCTGGGTAGTCAGAATTACTTCTACAGGAAAATGATAAATAGACTTTCTTGAAAAGGAAGAGATCATGAGTGGAGCTGCAGTGTGTGTTTAAACATAACTTCTTTCTACCTGAGTTAGAAAAATATTTAATCTAAACCCAGTGCTTCGACCAGAAATCCTCAGATTCCCTCACTTCGGGACTTCTTACACCATGGTGTTAGTGCATGTGTGGGATGGAGATGCAGAGCAGTGCCAAGTCTTCTGAAGGCCAGACAAGAAATGCAAATCTATCTACTAACAAAGGGAAAACTTACAGCTGACTAAGGAGGGTAGGAAATAAGAGCGACATGGACAGATTTTAGCTGATCATAACTTAGATGCAAGATATTCTAATGTCACACTTAAATCTCTGTGCAGAACTTGATAGGGGATCCTAGCAGAAAGTGTCTTAAATTAGCAGTGGTGAAAGACATAAACATAAACACACATAGCTACAGATTTGTGTCCACTGAGTTACTGAATATTTGTAAAACTGAAAGATAGATAGAAAAATGTCAAGATAGCTCAAATTAAATATAACAATTATGCTGTGTCACTACTATAATTTTTAATATATTAAATAAATTTATTATATTAATAAACATAATTTCCCTAAGGCCCTTTATATTTGTATAAATGTAAAATGCTATATAACTATGTAAATATAACAGTGTGGAAGGGAAAACAGCACAATAATAATACAACATTAACAGTAGATAAGTGGAACTGGAATTAATGAATTTTTTAATTGAAGGTAAATTAACATATTTTTCTTGTACTATATTTCTTTATTTTATCATCAGCTTCTCTAGCCACCTGTTCCCCCACTCCCCCACAGTTCTTGCCTTCTTATAGGCCCAAATCTATGGATGAATCTTCTTCATCTGCTGCTGCTGCTCATTTGCCCTCCTTCTTAAGACCCGGTTCCAACTTGCTTTTAAAAACCTGTGAAAACACAATACAGGTAAAAGGACAATCAGTTCAGGCAGGAAAAATCACTGCTTTGGCTTAAGGGTATGGCTGCCAGCCATGAGCACATCTGTCATCTTGCTTTGAAGAAAAGTGAAGCTTCATATAGGGCCAGAGATGCATTTGCATAATCCTTTTGACAACAAGTGACAGAACTGCAATAAGGTCTATTTTGGACTATAAAAAATAGTGAGCTGTGAGGGAAGAAGTTGAGGTGGGAATAATAAGACAAGTATTGAAGTAGAAATAGGAAAGAGCAGATGGGTTAGACAGATATCTGCACAGTAGAAACAAGTATTATGTATGAATGCCTTTCCTGAAAATGGGTATTTTTCTACCAGTGTAAGTATTTCTGAACAAAGCAAGAGCACTAGAAAATTGAAATAACAGAAGAAGATCAAAAGATTAAGACATTTGGGAGTATAAAAATATCTATAAAACAGTGCATAGGATTCTGCTGTGGAAAACAAGGAACATATTAATTATATGGTAACTCTAGGCATGTGAGTGTTAGGAATACTGGCATGTGGGACCTATAGCCAGTGTATGATCAGGACTGCTTTGTATTATGTGATATTGCATAGATATGAGTGATCCATGCACAAAAAAAATCAGTGTTTAAATATTTAAAGAATTTATTCTTTTAATATCCTTACAATGGAAAAATATTCAGAACTGTATGTTGTCAGTATATTCATATTTTGTACATACTTTAAATTTATTTATAACACTGAACTGCATGTTGTCATTATATTTAGAGATGATCTAGATTTTATTCAGATTTACTAAACACATTGTGGATCTTGACGTTGTTTACACTTTGAATTATTGGCAAATGATGTAATTTGAATTGTCTCATGTGTGATGGGTCAGATAAATCAGATGCTTTTATTTCCAGAACTTGATTATCACATGCACTCAAACCAGATTCTTCCACAAATACAAATACAAACAAAAAAAACAGAAACAAAAACTTTCTGTAAAATATGTGTATAAACAAAATGTAATAGTCCACAGGAGATATATGGTAGTTGCATTTTGATTCATAAGTACATTGGTGGAACAGGAAAGTAAAAACACAACTAATGTTTTCAAATTGTAGTTATCATCAGCTCTCAAACTAATTTGGTGATTTACTCTGTGGTGGAGTAAACAGATATCTTGGCCCATCTCTTGAAAATATAGGTAACTAGGGATGGTCTCTCCAACATTATATGCCTTCTTCTATGTATCTTACTGTTAGGAAAACAATATTGATACAATCTTCTTCACTCACATGAATTACTTTCTCAACACTTCATTGTAAATTGTTGAAAAGATCTTGCTGACTGGAAGAAATTCTGTGCAATCAAGGAAAATTGCTTTACAGTGGCTAATGGACATTTATTGGATGCTTGTGTGCTCAAGATCCAAAAATGGGCTATGAAGACCTCATACAAATAATGACAATATTCAATTTGATCTACAGAAGAACTTATTCCTTTTACAGGGCAGTCAGCATGCAAGCATCAATCTAAGATGGTTGAAGTAAATAAGATTTCAAGTTATTTAAAGCAGAAGTTATGATCTATGTTAAAGTTATTAATCAGTTTATCCTTTAAACAATATGAATAGAAATAGTTACATTCAACTCAAATATTTCAAATGTGCTAAAAGACAAGAAATTTTAGGTCATATACATGCAGTATGACAAGGAACCCCTGCTTCCCTTCTGTGGTTCCATAAAATCTCTCATCTGTTTCAGACTTGGGTCTATGATCTGGTTATCTTTAATGGCTATTTTCTATTCAGGTGCTAGCTATAATACATATATCATATCTATATTATACTGATTTTTGTTTAATTTTCACATTTCATAGCTGAAGTACTAGGCTTGCAACTGAAAAATGAAAAAAAAAAAAAATCCAAATCAGAATAAACCCCTTTATCCAGAAAGAAAACCTTGGTATTTCTGTATTTATGATTTTCTGAAAAAGAAGGAAAAAAAAAAAAAGCACAGGACCTTTACAATTATATTATCTTTTTAATGTGATCCTAAGTAATATGGTTCTATCTTATCTTCCTTGATGCTGTTAATTTTTTATACAATCATATAGCAAGTTTGGGGTTTTTTTAAGTTCTAGAATAATAGTAATTAAACATAGTACTTTGTGCCCACATTGTCCCTGAAGAGGTTTGCTCCTCATCCAGATGGCACCTTACCTCCTTGCAAGGTCAGTTTAGAGACTTTGCAGCAGCCAAAGTTAATGAGAATAGCAAACATAACATATTGTTAGTAGAGATGTACCTGATGGCTTGTATTGCTGTACTTATTATACTGCTGGCATGAATTATATTTCTCTTGTCTGCAAATGTCTCCAAAGACACAAAACACACACCAGAACAGAAGAAGCTGACTTGTGCACACAGCCCTTCATAGACATGACTTTTAACAGGAGAAAAACAGAAAAGAACTAAGCGGCCAACCAACCAACCAACCAAAAGCTTATCCCCAATAACAAAAAAAA
>WAAE01008958.1:31008-43161 GCA_013400495.1 Nicator chloris | reverse complement strand
CAATAACTAAAACATCCCTGAATGACCAACGCTGTTTTCCTCACAAATCCAAAACATGGCCCCATACCAGCTACTGTGAAGAAAATTAACTCTACCCCAGCCAAAGCCAGTACAGCAAATCAGCAGCTTTTTAGCCTTATCCCAGCAGCTCATCCGGGAGAGACCCAGGTGCACTGAACCCTTTGCTTAGGATTTGAATTTTGTTATAGACACTGCCTCTTCAAACACGCTACTCGCAAGTCTTAATGGTTGTCACCTGCATTTTGGGTTGGAGATCTGTGACTGGGTGCATGAGACAAGTAGGAAGGGGAGAAGAGGGATAACTGGTGTAAACTCTGTCCTCTCCTTTTCAATAGGCTGTGTGACTGCAGAGGTCATGGATGGTTTGTATCCCTCCTAGCTATGGGATGTCTCCAAGGTGATACATATTTCACACAGACACGCAAAAGGACTGTAAGTATTTCTGCCCATCTTTGTTCATTAGACAACAATTTGCCTCCAAAAACTGGTTCTGAGCCTTGAGGATGCTGCTTGTGCTTTTCTTATGCTCAGGTAACAGTGCTGGCAACTAAAAGCTCTGCATTAACTTGGAAACTTGTGTTTTACTAAATATTCCAGCCTGTATGGAGCAAAAGTATAAAACAATCATGGTTCATGGGGGCTTCACTTCCTATTTTTAGACTACTTTACACATACATTTTTGAGTAAGAGAACTGCTGCTTCCCCTGCAGTAGGGGTTTAATAACTGTACAAACCATTTGATTACTGTCTTTGTACAAGTTTTTCTTGCAAGAAAGCAGCTTCAAAATGAAGCAAAGACAGGAGAGAATAAGGGAAAACATTTCTCTAATGAGAAACTGGAGGTCATTCCTCTTATCTAGTCTGTTGTCATCTGCAAAGAGACATGCATCATATGTTTAATAAAATATTTGATCCCAGCCAAAGAGTTCCTATCCTCCTCCGTTGGTTTTAGTTTTGTGCTCTGTTTGCAAATAAGCAGAAGTCACTTTAATATGGGTTTGGGAAATAGTGAGAGAAAAACAGCCTGAAAGACAACCACTGCAAAGTTATTATTTATTATTTATTACACTGTGGGTATTTTAGAAATAGCTAGAAGACATGGAAGAAGGGGCAAGATTTTCCCTTCCCAGGTGTACTTGTAAACACAAGGGACAGGAGGAATCAAGGGAAGGGCAAAAAGGAGATCTCCCTGTTTTGTCCCTAGAATGATATAGCTCAGCTTGCCTCCAATTTCCATGACATTTGAAGCATCTCATTCTGGATCTGTGCTCAGAGTGTTTGAGTCATGTATTTCACTGTAGTTCTAGAGGCACTAGCCCCAGGTCTAGGCCAATACATCCAATCTTGTCTTAGTTACCATACCAGCTTACCTGTGCTTTGATGTCCAAGGAGGGTAGTGACAGTGGTAGTCTGGGTTACTCTTTTGTGTCTCAACTACAAAAGCCAAAATGTTTTTATCACCTTGGATAAGGTGATAAATATAAAGTTTAGCATTATGCTCAACTACGTTCCTCTGTATCAAAATAAAAATACATCATATAACGACAGTAGAAAAATATAGTTTTTTCAAGACATATTAAAAATATGTCTTTTCTCCCTCTGACTTTTCTCTTTTGTCTTTCTAGTCCTTGTTTTACAGTAAACAGAACTTTTATTTTAAAAATTGCTTTTGCCACTCTTCTGGAGGAAACTTGTACAAAAAAGATGGAACATTACAACTGATATTTAAAATGCCACTGTGCTTTTCATAACTGTTCAGGATTTTCCTGAACATGCAGAATTGAGAAGAATGCAAGTTTCACAATAAGGTTCACTAGTGGGATGTTGAGCATTTGCAATTTTCAGAAAGTCCATGCAGAATTTTGCAAAAAAATATAGTCAACTTCATGGTTGCCCAGGTGGAATACACACTTAGATAATGTTACACCACTTAATTTTTCATTATAAGACAGATTGCTCAAAATTCAAGAATTCTCTTAATGTCCAAACTAAACTGTGTTTGTAGCTGTGGGCTGATCAAAGCCTGTTGCCCTCTACTGTTTCATTTTTTATCATACAATCATAGAACGGCCTGGATTGGAAGGGTCCTTTCAGACAGTCTAATTCCAACCCCCCTACCACGGGCAGGGATACCACACACTAGATCAGGTTTCTCAGGACTCTATCCAAACTGGCCTTGAACACTTCCAGGGATGAGACTGTCACAACTTCTCTGGGTAACTTATTCCACTGCCTATCACCCTCTGAGGAAAACATTTATTCCTAACATCTAATCTAAACCTACCCTCCTTTAATTTAAAACTATTGTCCCTTGTCCTGTCACTATTTGTCTGTATAAAAACTCCCCCTCCCTCCTTTTTGACAAACCTCCTTAAGGTACTGGAATGTCATAATGAGATCTTCCCAGAGCCTTTTCTTCTCCAGGCTGAACAAGTCCAGCTCTTCCCACCTGTCTGCATAGGAGAGGTGCTCCATCCCTCTGTCTGACCCTCATCATGTCCCTCCCCATGATCTGTGACAAATCCACGTCATTCATGTGCTGGAGACCCTAGAGCTGGACACAGCTGTTGGGTGGGGTCTCACCAGAGGGGAGTACAGGGCAGAATCATCTCCCTCAACTCTCTGCCCACGCTGCTTTTGAAGCAGCCCAGGAGTGCAGTCTGGGTCCTGGAGTGCACATCACTGGGTCCTGCCCAGCTTTCCATCCACAGGAATCCCCAAGTCCTTCTTATCAGAGCTACTCTCAATGAGTTTTTCTCCCAGTCTGTGCTCATGTCTGGGATTTCCCCTACCCAGATGCAGGACCTTGCACTTGGACTTGTTCAATTTCATAAGATTCTTGTGGGCCCATTTCACAAGCTTGGTCCTCCTGGATGTCATCCTGTCCTTCTGTTGTGCCAACTGCACCACTTCACTTGGTGCCATCTGCAAACCTGCTGAGGGTGCACTTAATCCCACTGTCTATGTCATGGAGGAAGATATTGAAGAGCACCCAGAACAGATCCCTTAAGGGACATCACTTGTCACCACTTGTTACCTACCTTCACCTGGACATAGAGCCATTGACCACAACTCTGCCTGTGTCCATCCAGCCAATCCCTTACCCTGCTAATTTCTCTTTCCAGCTGAGCTGAGTTGACCAAGGAGAGATAAGATACAAGGGGCTTGTTTACGCAGCCCAGTGTCAGGTATCTGGGGCTGGAGACTCAAGACCTCATGGCAAAGAATGTTACTGTGCGTAGCAGCCGGGCAGTTCTGGCATCCTGCTGCCCTTCTGTCCCTACTGCCCATAAGAGCTTCTAACAGGCAGGAAAACCAGGAATGCACTCACTACCAACCCTCTGGTCTTGCAAACAAGTCTGGTGGAAAGCGAGATGGGTACCTTCAGAGAAAAATCCAGCGCTCTTAAAACAGGATTGCCCTCTGGAGGTGCCTGCAGCTCTCTCTTCATTGGAAGTCTGGGCTCCCAAGCTGAGTGGTGAAAACATCCATGTATGTAAAACATATCACAGACCTAATCTTTACATGTGCCCACTTCAGCTATCAAAGAAGTCACCATGAGAGCAGAAGGTTGTGCAGCAGCAGAATCACTTGAGATAGTGGTGCAGATCCTTTGACCTTGCTACTGGTACTATGTGTGTGTTTGAGGGCTAGGAGCCATCTACTCGAGCCTTGTAGGGGTGGAACAGATGCAACAACTTGTGCTTGCTTTGCCTTTTTTGTGCCACTTGCAGGTGGATGCCTCATGGATCTGTCTGTCACACACGAATTACCTGAATCCTAGTACACCTCTCTGTAGAATAAAAAAAACCACAAAAACAACCCAAGAAATTGGTTTATGAATTCCATAATGTCAGACGGCTGCACATTGGCATTTGAATCTGATCCTGTGGAGCTCCTTGTGCTTCTTTGGATATTGACTTGACCCTGTTGTGAATAATAAACCTACTCAGAAATTGAATCCACTTGCCATATTAAAACATGCATTTTCTTTATTTCTGGGCAGATTCAACACTGTGTTCAGTTAATATTGTCTTATTTTCAGATAGGTTTTAGTAATTTTAAGTGCAAAAATACAATTAGAAAACAAAAATACTGAATTAATGGAAAAACATTATAGAACTACCAGGGTAGGTACAACTCCCCAATATGTAGATGAAAGGATCTATTGCCAGAATGAATTCCAAAACTTTTTGTTTGTACTCTCTCTATAATGCGAATGGAAAATTTTATATCTCTGGATAAAAATCCAAAAGACTCAGAAGCAGTGAAAGGAACCACACTATCTACCAAAAAGCAGGTCTGCATCTATAATTCTGTTTGGTGTTTTTGATTTTGGTGGGTTTGTTTGCTGGTTTTTAAATTTATTTAATGAAACAAGTTTGGCAATGCTCATGTAGGATCCAAAATGTTTTCCATGTTCATATGCCTGCATTGATCTCACACTCAAATCTCAATTTTTGCCCCAGACAATAGGAACATGCATAATCACAGAATCACAGAATCATTTAGGCTGGAAAAGATGTTTGAATCATTGAGCCCAATGACTAACCCAGGACTGCCAAGTCCATCATTAACCACGTCCTTAAGTGCCACATCTACACATTATTGAAATACCTCGAGGGATGGTGACTCAATCACTTCCCTGGGCAGCTTGTTCCAGTGCTTGACAACCCTTTCAGTGAAGAAATTTGTCCTAATATGCAATCCAAACCTCCCCTGGCAAAACTTGAAGCGGTTCCCTCTCATCTTAGGGAGAAAATGATATTTAGATTATTTGGAGGGTTTTAAATTAGTATTTTTTAGTCTATAATGCAATGCTGAATCAAACTGGTATCTGAATGAAGAATTAAAATTGAGCTTTTTCTGAACAAAAATATTAATTAAGGTTCCATCCAGTGACTCCAGTCATGTGCTCTGTAAGTTTTGTATGCTTTTTCCAGTGGTGTTCTTGGTCTTAAGGCAGTGTTTTTCTAAGACAAACTTGTCCTCTTGTGCCATGAAACAGATGTGTTACAAGCAGTGGTATTCCAGGTTTTCTCACACTGGTCAATGTGCTTGTCCTTTGCCAGCTTTGACTCCCTGGCTTAGAGGAGAGTTTACAGTCCATGCCTGTTGTCCAGGTCACCAATGATGTGTGCAGGGTGTCTGATCCTTGGTATTGCATGATGTTTGAGAGCTCAGCATGAAGCTCTCTCCGTAGTTCAGCAGTAATTATTTGGAGCTGCTGAATTTTCACTACTAAAGAAATATCTGTCTGACCGCAGAAACAGTCCCTGTAAATGAATTAACAGGGATTATTTTTTTTCTTTAGCTGTCAGGCAGCAAGCATGACTTTCCTGTTTCACCTCAAAGTGGACTAAATTTCTAGCATTATTATCTAATTATAGCACTGGTCATTGGAATGGAAAATTACTGTTGCTTGGTTTTCCATTGTTGGTTGCTCTGGGGACAGATAACTCTATCCAAACCAGTTAGTTTTAAAAATTATTTTTAAATGTATACTGCTGTATGGAGCAACCCTGCCAGGTAATTCTCTCTTTTGCCTGGAGCCATTCATCAGCTGACTTCCTCTCTTACTTCTCAACTCTCTTTCCTACTCAAGACAGGGATGAAACATGTGTGTGAACATAAAATCATTTCCTTCCCTTCTCTTCCTCATTTTGTCCATCTCCTCCCAGCCATGTTTATCCTTTAGTTGCTAAGGGCTTCTCTCAATGAGTTTATCCTGGAGGGACAGGAAAAGTGAGAAAAGGGGGGAGGTGAAGGACTGTGTGTCTGCTCACCCATTAGCTGACTGAGCTAAGGCAAGCCAGCAGCTTTCCTAGCAGAGCCCTGCTGAAGCCACTTCCCTTTCCAACCTGAAATTCCCATCTGCTTCCTTACATTGCAGATCTGCCCGGGGCTGCCTAAGGTGTGGTAATAGCACACACAGATTTATAGGGATTTTTTAGGGTCCATTTAAAGGGAAGCAAAAGGGCAGGTTGTGCTTCTCCAGCCCTTGCTAAAGAGCAGGAGTTGCAATAGTAGGCTCTGCAGAAAGGAAGGGAGGGATGAGGTGGAAGACGTGGGGAAACTGAAAAGAGACATCAGATTAAAAGCATTTATTTCATTGTCTCACGAGAAGGGAGTGCCCAGCCCACGAATCCCATGTGAGTGAAGAAGAGTGGTTTTTAGGGCATGCCTGCCCACTGCCCAACTTTCAGGAATGGTGCATTTCAGTCACAGTCAGCCTAAACTGGATCTGAGCTCAGGACCTGCAGGAGTTAGTGGTTTCCTTGATTGCGTAGGCTCAGCTGGAGGAAGGAGTTCTGGCTGAAGAACAGGTGTGTGAAGTGATGTCTGCTCTTACACTTGGGCAATAAATCTATTATTTTACTGTTATACTGCTCCACAGAGAATTCTGGTTTTGGTCCAGCATGCTTTGGGATCTGCTCAGCCTCATTTCTCTTTGCTCTGCATTGATGCCGCCAGCAGAAGTGTAAATTGCGACGGTGCTTCTGTGATGCAAAGGCCCAGCTCTCTGCCAGCTACTAATCATATCCCCACCACAGCAGAGCATCGCTGACAGCCATTTCCAAAGGAGTCCAGATGAATGTCTCATGTTTGAATTCCAGCTAGCTCAGGTCTGTTGCATAGCTCTGTGTTTACAACAATCTGGGCAGAAGTGTCTTGGAACCACTTAATTTCATCACGCACTTTATGATTATGTTGTAATTATCCATAGTCAAACCTATGATCTTGGTTACAGAGCATGACCAGGAATAATTGTATTTCATGGCATTGTTACAGCTTGCTTAAATTTTTTCTTTAAAATACGCTTGAATGTAAATGTGTTAAACAGATACTCTAAATGGTTAATTCTTTTTCAGTGACGAGTAGGAAATTTATTACTTGTGGTTTTTGAGACTGAAAAATACTCTTGACAAGCTCTACTATTTTACTAGACAGTTTTAATTATGTGACATGCCTGTTTGTTATTTGACAGTCTGCTCATGTTTGGACTCTGAATATGCAGGGGAAAATTCATGGTCCATTGTTTATTGAACAATCCTTTCAGACTTTGCACAATCTTTTCAAAATTCTTCCAATGTATAATATGATTACATGCCGGCAGGTAAAGGATGCATACTGAATTAGAATTATTTTTCTTTTTTTTTCTTTTGATCGCTATCAAAATATGGTGTTTAAAATTCCCTGGCATAATTTGCCTCAGCAATCACAGAAATCTGATAATGTAATCAGGAAAATATTAAAAGTACTAATAATCGTGAACTGTTGAAGCTTTCCTATATTTCTTATTCTACCAAGAAAAGAAACTTGCAAAGCAAACCAAACAGTGGCTCACCTGCTGAAGCTTACTTGATTTGAAAGGAGCAAACACAATTAATGTATAATTGCTAAAATGTATTCCTGATATGAGTAAATTCACAGGTATGTAATGTCACAGCTCTGTGTGAAGATCCCACTACCTTCCATCTTGTCTAGCCTCTCTTATTAATGGATATGGAAGAGCTTTCCTGTGTAATTGATGCAGCCACACAACAATGCCAGAGGAGCTTGGGGATGTGTTTGGTTTCCATGCATCCAGTGAGCAGCTCTGGTTTGTTAGTCCTCTGCACTGACCACTAGACAATGCCATTTCCTTTAACAGCCATAATGAATGTTGCTCCTAATGGTTAACTTCTGATCTATGTGGAAGAGTTCAGTAGTCAAGAACAGATTTCCTTTATAGTTGCATCAACAGTCAATGATGCTTTGAGACACTGTTTGGATTCTGCCAGGTTTGATGTCCTACAAAATGTGATGAAACTAGATCTGCTTGAGTACATGACAGATCTCTCCTGTTGGGTTTTACATTAGTCTCACATAAAGCTAATAACATTTTGATGCTTCCTAATTGATCAGATTGTAAAACCTGTCAGAACAAGACAAGCAATCAACAAGAGTTTCTATAAATGGGTATTTGCTGAGCAAGATGAAAGTTCTAGACAGACTCTGTGACATGAGTTGTGAACACTAACAAAGGCTAGGAGGCAAAAAAAATACCTTTGGTAATGCATCTGATTTTAGAAAGTTTCTGCATACCCCAGTTCTAATTCATCTGAAATGAGTGGTGAAATTGTGGATTAATGGATGGAAGAGAAATCAAGCATGGAGGAAATTTGGAGGCTCCTAAGACACTTTCCTGCTCTGCTGGGGCAGCTGAACATTTCTAAGGATGCCTACTCAGCATACATTTGAGTGCAATGAATTTCCTTATTGTAAGGCAAGACAAGCTCATAATTTAAGAAGATAAAATAGTTAGTGACTACTGCTGGTACTGAGGAGTTAAACTTACTCTGAACCAAAAATCAGCTTGAACTATTTGTTTTTAACTTTTCTTGAACCAGAACTGAACTTGAATATTATTTTGAAGTTTAACTGAACTTCACGCTGGAAGTGAACAATAACAGCTTCAGTCAGAGCTGCATGTGAACTAAGCTTAAAAACTGAATTGCTTGACTCCTGGTGAGCCACTGCAGGCTGTTCCTTCAGATGCTGACAGAACTGAGCAGGAGGAGAATAGGTACGAGGAGCAGGGTGTTTTCATGTATTCTTAGGGAGCATGGATCAAGAGACATAACACGCTAGTTAATCATCACTGCAAATGTTAAAGCCATTTCCTTCCCCACAGGTCCCCAAAGCAGGACTCTCATATTGTAAGAATAACAAATATAAACCAGCACTGTACAGCAGTGACTGCCCTGAAAAGGCTTCAGTAACTTCTCCTGCCTCTCAGTGGAACTTAATGCCTTCCTGCCTCTTTATATAGAGGAATTTTATTTCTTCAGCTAGTTTAGCACTCATTTATGGAGCTCGCCAACTGTACGGATTGTGTGATCACATAATATATACATATATACACGGATCCATAGTCAAGCCCTTGTTATATTAGTCAGAGCCTCTGACTGTTAGGACAAAGGCATGAGTTCATGATTCAAACAGCCAAACAAACAAGAAAGCTCAGGCAATTAGAAGCTGTTTTTCTGAACACCACTGCTTTGGACAGTCAGCTCAATACAGTCAACTTCAACCACCAATTCTAAATTATTTTATTCTACCTAATGGAATGGGTGACACAATACATTCTGGACTTTTTTCCCCCCCAGTAGCTCTCTTGGCCTCTAACTCTATTTACTGCCACTGATTTTGATTACTGGACAGAGAGGGAACAACATTTTTCAAAAAACCCCCCAAGTTATTAGTACAGAGAGGGTGAAAGATGAGGTAGAGCAAATCTTTTTATGGCTGAGGTTTGTTATTTTATAAAAGTAAGATCTTCTTCCCACTCTTTATTAAGGCTTCATCAACCTCCCCAGTGCTAAAATGTTTTCACCTGAGGTGGGTGTTGCACACCTGGGGCCTGAGATCCTAGTAGCTGAAAGTAAGGGAAAGAAATGCTGGTAGGTGATGAGATAGCTACATCCACTGCTAGCACATTTACTAAAGGACTCACACAGTCTGGCAACTTCCTGTGGTTTACAGGGGAAAGAGGAAAACTGTGTGGCTCACAGTGTGATTTCAGTAAGTTGTAATGCCCTTAGGGAAGAAGCAAACTTCTTGCTTTATATTCAAATTGCTTTTATGTCACTTGAAAAAAACTGGCATTAGCTAAATAAGCTCCTGGCCTATTTCTAATCATTGTTCTCTGTTAGGTACACTTAATCCAACAGACACTTTCCCCAATAATTCAGTTTCTCTTTCTATATTTTAGTCAGTCCTGTGCTTTATTGCTTCCATGCTGGCTAAAGTGCCTCTCCAATTTTCAAGTTAATGCATTTATTGTTTCTGTCAACAGCTGAGCTACAGACGGCATATGCAATTCTTGGTGAGGCTTCATCTGTTTCTTTATACCTTTTACCACTCCAGAGGTGGAGTGGTGTATGGTGGGACCATGGATGTTTCTTTGTTCTCTCAAATTTCTGTGAATGCAAACAGTTAACTCCCAGCAGTTGTGGGAAGGAGGTGTTGTTACGTACACGAAAGACATTTTAGCCAAAAGGTGGCACTGCGGCTGCATAGATTTTGCAGTAGATGAGCAGCCTGGTAAAACGTAAGGAGCCATGCAATACGTTTATTTAAACTCCTCTTTTCATACCGTGTGAGTGGTAAATATTGAAAACTGGCTAATTATTTCCAAAACACTAGCATAAAACCAACGCTTTCTGAAGTAAAGAATTTGGTAACTGTACTGTAAGATAATAAATACTTCATACTTGCTTTAGTGAATTTGAAAAACTCAAAACCAAAACAACAAAACAACCCCCCCAACCCGATCAAAATCTGAAAATGTGTTGCCAAAGTGCCCAGAATGTTTCAGCTGTGCATGTACCCTACACACAGAGACTACCGTTAAATGCTGCTTTGTAGCCTCTGAGGCAAGGAGAGCTTCCTTGGGAACTTAAAATTTTGAGATCGATCCTGTGGTCTTCAAACAACACTGGGATTGACTTTGCCACAGGCTGATCAGACACTTTAGCAGATTAAGTACTTGCTGTTCCTAGTGTTCTGCTACCTACAGACACCTTCACAAAGTCTTCACAAAGACTGACGTGCACAGAAACCTGTGCCAGAAGTATGAGGATCATACCCAGGCTTGGTTCATGGTCAGGATGTGTGGGTGAGCCACGCTGGGCCTGACTGTGGGGACGGAGGGAGCAACCTCCACAGGCTGTGCCCTGACACCCAGGGGTCTCACTCATCCTGCTGGGATGGGGCTTTGTTACAGTCTCTGTTCAAACAGAGAGAGGTTACATTTTAACTTCACACATTGCTTGTGAGCTGGCTGTACCTCCTCAGAGGAGGCTTAGGCTCTGGTGACAGGGTTCCTTTTATTGGACTCATGGAATTACTGTCTGTGGCAGACTTTTCTTAGCTTTCCTGAGCATTTTCATATATGTAAGTCTAGAGTTTTTTACTTCCCAAATATAGTTGTATCAGATTCTGTTAGCATGTTACATAATATTTGAATATCTGAATAATTGCCATTATTCATAAAACAAAAGTCAGATATCTGCATGGCTCAACACTTGTCATTTGAACGCCCCGAATGCACAGTTTTAATTTTTTTCTTTAAAAGACCCTTTGTATTTTCCTGTGAGTCATGCTCATGTTTGCAACCATTTTTCTCTGCAAGAAGGATATGAAAATACTTTCTTTTAGAAAGCACGGGAAAGCAAAATATGCTTAAGTAATTATAAGAGTAAAAAAAACCAAACCAAACCAACATTCAAACAAGACTTCAAGAGCAAAATCTAGGACCCTTTACATTTGAAGTAAGACTAGATGAGGTCATTCACCAGGAGGAAGGGCTGAGAAATTATGTCAAGGACCACAGGGTCACTGCTCCTGCTTTCTCTTACCCCAAATCTTGCACGGGAATGGAGTTGCGTAAAGCACTGCCTCCAGGAAGAGGATGTTCAATCTAAACGTCCCTCATTTAAGTATGAGGGATTGCAATACATTGCCGAAAATGAAACACATTTTTACTTGTATTGATAACAACATTACTAACTTTCTATTTTACAGCATCGCTATTTCAAGCCCGCCTGTGAGGCTCATTCAGAGCACAGGGACACACCAGCTGGGCCTTGAAGCGGTCCCTTTAAACCAACAGCACTTTCTAACCAGCACCGTATTTTAAAGGGTAAAAAGCTTTCCAGAAAAGTCAAATACATTCCAGCCACCGGAGATCTATTTTTTTCCAGGCGACAATTTTCTTGTGGACCTAAATGTGCTGCCGAAAGGGGAGGGGGAAGGCGGAGAGGAAGAGGGGCGGGAAATGAACACATTAGAAAAAACCGCTCCCCAATCAAGAAAAAAAAAAACAACAAACGGTTAACAACAAAAATTTAAACAAAAAAAAAGTGAAGAAAAAAAAATTGTTAACANGCGGGCGTGTGCGTGCCCCGGGCCGGGGGTGCGGCGCGGCGCTGCTTGCATGGGCTGCCGCCGGGATGCGGCGGGAGGCGTGAGGCAGCGCGGCTGAGGCGAGGAGGTGACGGGCGATGCTCCGCCGCCGCGGCGGCTCCGCTCACGGGCGGCCCTAGGAGCGGCGGTGGCGCGCAGAGAGGGACGGCTCTCCGGCCG
>WAAE01008958.1:0-30843 GCA_013400495.1 Nicator chloris | reverse complement strand
AAAAAAAAATTGTTAACACCCCTCCCCAAAACCAACACGAAAAGAAGCGTTAGGGAGACCCGGCGAAGTGTTCAGCGCAGAGCGGGAGCCGGCGCGGTGGCCGGACGGTGCCCGCGGAGGGGCGCGCAGGCAGGGCCGGGGGCGGAGGAGGCGCGGAGCGGGGCGAGGCGCGGGGCAATTCCCTGGCGCGGCGCGGGGCNGCCGGCCGCGACCCCCGCCCGCCGCGATGGCCAGCGAGGTGGTGTGCGGGCTCACCTTCCGGCTGCTCCTGCCCGTGTGCTTGACTGCCGGTACGTCCCTCCCTCCCTCCTCCCTCCCTCCATGGGTCCCCGAGCGGGTGCGCGTCCCGGGGCCGTGGGACCGCCGTCGCTGCCCTCCGGGGCCGGCGGCTTGGGGGATGCTCCGCTCTCCTTCCTCGTGGCATCTCCTCTGTTCCGCTATTTCTCCAAGAAACTTTAAACTTCGTAACTCGGCCCTAATTTAATATATGTTTCTTGTTGTTATTAAGTTTTGTCGCTGTTGGCGTTCACCCGGGGGTGCGGGGCTCGCACGTGTGGCGAGGCTCCGCGGCTTTTCGCTCGGAACAGCTGCCGCTGCTTCCCGAGTCCCGCGTCGTCCCGCATCCTCGGGCAAGGCGTGGGAGAGAGGAGGATTCAGGGTTTGCCCTCCAGGCAGGCTGGTTCAGCCGCCGTGTGAGCGTTTCGGGGGTATTTTGTAAAGGGAAGAGTGAGCGTCTTTCAGAAGGAGCAGTTCTCAAACTTACGGAGGTTTTCAGGAGGTAGATTTTCCTTACTTTGAGAGAGAAATTTCAGTTTATTAAATCGCGTTACTTAGCAGGCGGCCATCCAAGAAACTAATTATTTTTGGATGGAAAACTGCGGTGTCCAGCCATGGGTGAATATGTTACTATTAATCCGTGCCCTCCGCACAATTTGAAAAAACTCTGAATAAGTCCCGATTGCCCGCTAGGTCGCAGGACGACGGGGTGCCCTCGAAAGCCGCGGTTGCGGAGGCCTCCCTCCCTCGGGCTGGTGCCGGCCGGGGCTGGTGCCCGCCGGGGCGGCGGAGGGCTGCGGGGCGGGAACTGGGGAAGGGGGGCCGGGAACGGCACGGCGCGGAGAGAAACCCTTCGGTGGTCAGCCCCGCGTGGCGCATCCTCCGCGGGCGGCGGAGCGGTGCCGGCCGTACCTTGCGCGGCAGCCCCGGGGCTCCCGGGCTGGTCCCGGGCCGCCGCCAGCCCTGTCCCGGCCGCACGGAGCGGGAGCCGAACGCCGCGGCTGCCGGGAGCGACTCCCACTCTCCGTGCGGCCTCGCCGTCCTTCCAGGACCGGGCTGCCCAGCGGCCCCCGAAACACGCATCCTTTCGGGGGCTTTGCCCTTGACTAACCCCATGGTGGCCGCGCCAGCGCCTCTCTATTCCAGCATCTTTCCCTCCACCCTTCCCGGGAGCTGCCCCACACTCTGGTTCCAGGTGCCCTCCCCTGCCTCCGACTTCTCCTCCAAGGAAGGAGGACGCGGATCCCATCCTCAGCCTCGCTGGAGGCATGCGGGACCCAGGGCGCTCCCTGGTGCCTCGCGGTGTGCAGCCCTCCCGCCTTCGCGGCCTGAGAGTGAAAATGCATTTCTTCCCTGTTTCTTTGCTTGAGGCCGTGCTGTTAGCATGGTTGTATGAGGGATGAGATAGAGGCCGCTTTTCAGACCATCACCAGCATCTGCACCCGCTTTCTGCTCTTTCTGGAGCCGGTGGCCTCCCCGCAGGTGGCCAGCCCTCGGCACGGGTGGCCACCGCCGGTGCTGGGGAGCGCACAGTTCCTCTGATCCATGGCAGCAGATGAGGGGCTTTTGAGGTTGTCCCTGTGCAAGCAGGTGTCTGTGCCTTGGTGGCCAGTGTGTAGGAACGCTGTGTGTGGAGGAGCTGGGTGGTAATGCATGGGGCAGGTGGTGGCATGCCCTCGAAACCAAGGGATGGGGGTGTCAGGCAGGTTTTTAATGCCAGAGTTAGTCATAGAGCTAACTCCCTGTTTGGAATCAGTTGGGCCCCATATTTTCTTTAAATTTATGAAAGATCATTGTAGTATGACGGTGAATTTACCGGAAAGACACGTAGGGAGAAGAAAGGATTCTAGAAAAGAAATGTTGTTTAGGTGAATTTTTTAGTATTACTTTAATAAGATAATATATTGCTGTGGTATTAAAATAAGAGGGGTATTGTTCTGTCAGATGCTCAATCTGGCTCTTGTTAGACTCTTTTTCTATCAAAACAAGTTCAGCTAAAATGATTTTGCTGTCCATATTCCTGATATTTAGTAATGCAGAAGTACTTTCGCATTGCAGTAATATCTCCACAGATGAGAACTGATGTTGTCATGAATTTGCTTATGCTCATAAATCTTACTCATCTGAGGATTAATCGAAATATAAAACCTGAAAGAGGCACTTCCCGTCTTGAGTATAAAAAAGAAATCCCACTGCGGAACTATTGGGTTTGGACCTAGCGATCTTGTTCAGCTGGATTTGTGAGAAGAATTGGTAAATGGACAAACAGCTTTTCTCTTGCTTTTGTTTGTGCCTGTAGGTGTTATTTTTTTCCCCTTTTCAAGCTCTTAACAGAGCCCTCACTAGGGTGAAACATAGTTCAGCCTGCTTCATTCTCACACTTACCTTGCATCTGCACCCGAGTTATCCCTGAGCCACCCCTGAGCCAGTGCTCTCTTCCTTTCCAGAGCATCAAGGAAGTGTCTCATGGGCTTCCTGAGAAAGGCTTTTTAGATGATGGTTTTTTTGTATGACTTACGGTGAGGTTACATCCGCAGCTGAAAAGCTGCCACAAGGACTCACTGCGAGACTGATGCTCTTTTGTCTCCTGCCCCTGTCTGAGCAATGAATGTGTCTGGCACTGAAGAAAGGGTGGGAATACAGAGTGCTGCTTTACGTTCAGAATCCATTCTGTGTGATTTTAAAGTGCTCGATTACTAAAGTTTCTTATATAATTTGCTTTTTTGTTTCTAAGACTACAAAGTAACGAGGTTGGAGAGCCCTGTCTAGGTGTGTGGAGGGCAATGGCAGCTGTGGCAAACCCATTAAAAATAACGCATCTGCTAAGCTGAAAAGAGATTCTTTAAATACTGTTAAAATGGTTAATACTTTAAGTCTTAATACCTTAAATACCTTAAGTTTACATACTTTTAAAATAAATACTAATGCTAGTTTGCATTTATAAAAAAATGTCAGTTTGCTGGGATGAAATACTTTTTAAGCACTGATCAATACCACGTAATTGAGTGAACACAATTCCTTGTAAGAGTTTCTAGGATCAGATCTGTAGCACTGAAGAGTCTAATCTTGTGCAGGTAAGCCTAGATGTTTCCATTTAAAGCTCAAGAATGATGTGTCTTGAGTGTCTGATGAAGACAGGCAATTCAACACGCACAGAATGAAAGGCTTTGGAGATTGAAAAGCTAATTGTAGGCTTATGACTTCAAGGTTGATCCTGTCATGTTACTTTCATGATAAAAATCTTACATTCAGTCCAATGTGATCCTAGAGTTTAAATAGTAACTTAGAGTAATGGGAAACTTATTGCAACTGCGAGAGTTGGGTACTTTATTGGATTTTCTTAAGTGTGATTACTACAATGTGATATTTTTTCTGTACTGGAGTAGTACAATGCTGAGAAAAACAAAAACAAAATAGAGGAGAGGGAGCTTCTGGTATTGGAGGTGGAAAGTGGGCTTTTTGCATTTTGTCTTTTAAAGCTTGAGCCTTGGTGTTAACCTGGCTTTTTGTTGTTATTCATATGTACTTGAAAAATGCAAGAAGTGATTTTCCAAGTTGAAGTAAGGCATCAGAGCAATCGCTTGGTAATTGCTTTCTTTACTTTATAGAGACTTGAACCACAAAGCTGGCTTACTTGATAACAGTTTTTAATTACACTCCTTCCAATTGTTTTAGTTCACACACAATTCATTAGTTTTCTCTTAAGCAAAATATGGCTATTTTCAAACGGGATGCTGTGGAAAAATATGCTTAGGAGATTTTTCTAGAGGATGGCTTTCTCTAGGTTTTGACTGATGCTGTTGGATTGTGTGTTATCAGCAAATGGGCTTCAGTGAGGTAGTTGGCTGGGCCAAGTGCTTCCCAGAAGTTACACTTGCTTTCTGAACTCTTGACTTTTGACACAGATAAACTGAGAGTTGTAGAATCTTCTAGAAAGTTTGGGGTTTTCTGAGGGGTTGAGTGCAAGTATCAGGGCTTTGTAAGCAATAGCAGGTAAAAAGAAAGTACTTTAGAATTTTTTGGTGACAGAGCTCAGATATTATTTGGAAATTTTCACAACTTTCTTTGAGCCAAATACTTAAACTCCTGGTAAATAGCAGGAATTCATTTTCTTAATTTTATTTCTTTCATTTCTCCTTTCAGCAACCAGTACTCATGAGAATGATACTGAATGAATCAGAATTAGCATCTCTTCAGGATATGAACAGTATGTTACAGAGAATATTTCTAAAATCATTACATTATTTTCAAAAATACATATATTCGCCTGCTGGAAGTGCCTCAGTGGGAGTGAGGTCTGTGTTCTGCCTTGGAAGGAAAAGGTAGATTCCAGGATGCTCGGGTGATCTTTTCTCCACAAATTAACAAACATCAATGAAAATTTTGAAGGGGAAATACTTGAATTACTACATTACCAGGTACCAAAATGCTTCTTAAATTAGGTGTTTGAAGTGTATCTCAGAACCCAATACCTCCCTATGTGTTTTGCTGCTTTGAATTACTGCTACTCACATTTCCTATAGAGAGAATAAATTGAACAACTGTAATACTAAGGCAACCCTGTGGGGGCAGTGAACCACGCTGTTCTTGGGTTATTGTTTATTTTGTGCTTTTCATTGATTTCACTGGAGGTGGCTGTTCAAGCAATGATCATAGAATACAGCATTCTGTCACCGTGTTCAGGTGACTGAATGATTTTTATGTGCCTGTCTCTGCAGGTAATGTCATGATGGTGACATAGCAAGTTGTGATGCAGGGCCGTTCAGAGGGCAGTTTGTGTAGTGGCATTGCATGTGACAGTGTATACATACACACCAAAAAACTTGGTCATCTTTTTAAAGTTGAAATAAACTTCCTGTGGATAGGGAAAGTCATGCTCATTATGCTCTAATTATGTTCAGTTACTGGAAGGAAGGCAAAGATCAGACTGGTGGGGATTTGTTGTCATAATGGTGACATTGGGGAATATTTACTGTGATGTACCAAGAGAATGATAGGGACCAGCATGATAAAAATTCACACAGACTTCCCATTACATTCTAAAACTCTGCTGTTGTCCCAGAACACTCATAAAAGTATTAGTCACAGCAACAAAAAATCCAGGAACCATTAGTGGGTAGCATGCTGGAAAAAAAGTTAACTTGGCTGTCAGTTTGCACAAGAGATGATAAAGCAGCTAAAATGGAAGCTTTCCCTCCCCATTCAAATGATTTAAATTGTTTTACCTGGCTCCTTTGATTACAGGAAGTTTGGCCTTGTTCAATGGGAGCAGGTGAAAGGTGTCAAGGGGGAGCAGTATATACACAGCCTTGCAGGAGCAACCTTTTCCAGGCTTTTAGGCACAGGGTTAGATGTCCTTGTGCACAAAAGGTCATTGCAATCTCTGTGGCTTCCACCTAAGGTCAGTTAGGATCCAGAGGAAAGAGTTTTTGGGAGAGTGGGGAGGCAGCAGTCTGCTGCAAGTACAGTGTCCCTCTCTCTTGTGTAACAGCCATCTCAGGCTGACTGCCTCTGCTTCTTCTCTAGCGCTCAGGCTGGAAAACCACTTAAAGATTAATCTCACAAAAAAATAGGAATAAAACTTCTCTCCATAAGTTCTTACCTTCTCTACTTACTTATCCTAACCATTCTGTTAAGTGCTTTGAATCCACTTCATTACTAAGATGAGCTAAAACCAGAACCTCTAAGTTTGCAAGGGGTAGGGCTTGCCTGGTGGGTAACTTGTTCCACTGATAGTGTTGAATGCATGGAAGCCATGGGAGACAGCTGACTGGAGAGTTACCTGAAGAACGTGGACAGTTTGCCTGGTGACTGCCAGAACTAGAAAGCATTTGAATCCTTTATTTGTTGTACTGGAGCTCATGCACATCATGTCATGCATGAAATTCCCTCTCTTCTAAATCGCAGGTACAACACTGAGCCATATTTTGGCTTTTGGATTTTTTTTTTTTTAAGTCAGAGCAGTCAAATCAAAACATGAAATGACAGACCTGTGTGTGTTTGGTGATAACTTATTTTTTGGTGGATGTTTCTGATAGAGATCAGGGAAGAGAATGATACTGTTACTGCCCCTGTACATGTATAGCTATGGTGCTTGTTCCTTTCAGGTATTTGCTAAAAGTCCAAAACCACAGGAAACAGCAACTGATGCACAATAGGCAAGAGGACAGAGTTCAACAGTTTTAACTACTTACTAAAATAATTTCGTGTTACATCTTTACTAACATGTTTGAAGTTGTTCAGCTTTTGCCAGAATTTGCAACTCTGCTACTCCAACAGAGTGGCTGGTGTTGCTAAAAGGACTCTTGGAAGGGAGTATCATCCAAAGGATTGTATCTGAAAGGGACACCAAATTGTCATCCTTCAGAACAGTAAAGTCTTTTCTACAAGTGTGTAAAGCTGCTGAGTGTTTCCCCTCCACATTTTCTTCTCCGCATGTCTTGTCACTTTGAAATGCTAGCCATTGTGGAGCTGTGGTGTCTTTTCTTGAGGATAATGTTTCGCTTGAGGAAGACCAGTAACTGCTTTCACGTGTTAGACTGTAGCATTCTGAAAAGCAGACTGTTTAATTTCCATTGTGGAGAATGAAGTTAGCAAGTTCTCATTAGTGAAAAAGTCTGTGTGGTCAGTAGATTGTACCAGCCTTTCTAATATCTTTAGGCAGTTCTAAAGATACTCGAAGTATCATTTGCTAATAAGAGGCTGTATAATTTTTTTTCCTGTACTGCAGCAGACTGATCAATATTTGTAACTAAATCAATCCATATCTGTTTTCTAAGGTAAAAGTTTTCTGTAGCATTACTTTAGTGGTGATCACGGATCTTCATTCTGTCATCTTGACAGGTCTCTGAAACTAAGCAGGTCAGAAGCTGGTAGTGTGTAGATAAGAAGTTTTCAGAGAAAGTGCAGTTTTTGCTGCCAGGAATATGAGTGAGGGAACCTTCTCATTCTTTTACTGAGAGAAACTGATATATTGGGAGTTATTTTGTCAGATAAATCAGCTGTTTTGGTGTGTTTGTTAGAGGTATATCCTTTGATGCAACATGTTTAGGATGTGGTTGTATTAATGCACTTCTCTTTTCTTAAGGGTCTTACCTGTCTGTTTCCTATATCAAGTAGGCAGTTGTAAAACCTGAATGTCACATTAAGGTTGCTATTCTGTATTTTAATTCCTTTTATATAATTAATTCTGAGCTGCAGTGTTAGCTTTGATAATATCCTGTGGCAATGAATTCCATGGGTGAATTCCACCATGAATAAAAAAAGAGTACTTGTAAATTCATTTTGAGTTTGTTGCCTTAGTAAATAATCCTTTGGATGAGAGAAAGTATGTATAATCACTTAAATCAACAACAGTGTAGTGTTCTATTTACTCTAACACTTTAGAATAACATTTGCAAGCATAAAATCAACCATTAAGATTAACTGTAGAAATTAACAGCTCTGAGTTTGCTATCAATTGTCCAGTTCTGAAGAGAAAGGGATGAGGATTATGTAAATCTGCCTTCCCCATAAAAAAAAGGAGTTTCAGGACAGGATACCTTTACAACTTGTATAGACAGGCAGTGTAGCTCATCCCTGAATTCATTCAGGTATTCCTGAGTTCAGAAGGTGTTTTATAAAGAAGTAAAACTTAAACTGACTGTGTGTTTGTGAGTGATACACTGATCACCCCCTTTTGGGCAAAATATTCTAAAGCCTGGGACTCCAGACATTACATAGTCTGTCTACTGTTTCCAAGCCACTAATTAGTTAATATAGCTTGACAGAACCATAAGTTAAAAGGGGAGTACCAAGTGGTATACAAGAGGGGACCAGTTTTGTCCCTTGATCAGAAGTTGCAGAGGTGACTGGAAATGATTTCCTGAGCAGTTAAGGGGGTGTGTTCTGGGCTCCTGTTGTGCTGAAGCATGCCAAACACTGTATGGCTAGAGATGCTAAACAAGTGCTGTCTTTTTCCTAGTCGTGCTAATGCCACTCAATCAAATGTTGATTTTTTTACAAAAAATGTTTGGTTAAAAGATGTGCTATTAAAGAAATTAGCTCCTAGGTAATTTGAGGAACACTAAACTTTTGCTAGCAGTCATGTATTCCAGGTTGCATGTATATGTTAATTTTAGTTTAGCTTTTTTTAAGTGCAGATGGAGGTTGCAAAGGCTCGGAAAGGAATGATCAGTGGAACGTACTGGGTAGGCAGTGCAACCCCCCACTTTTGCAGTTTGATAGTAGGCCTTTATCCAAATTGATAAATGTCCAGCTGTAAAAGTTGATGTTGATTACAGCATTATGCAGCTCTGATGATGCTGATTTTGTTTGTCAAGGAAATCCAGCAAACAAGTACAGCGACACTTACTCTGACTTTCATTTTATTACATTCTCATATATTGGGAAATGCCTGGAACATGCAAAATGGTTGCATCTGTTTGTGTTGTGCTTTTCTTCCCTAGTTATATTTGTGGCTTTTTACAACATCTTTCAGAATCACAGTTTCCTGGTCACTGAGAATAGATTAATTTGTAAGCCAAAGGAAGTGAGGGAAATTTGTCTCCACAAATCCTGATGTGTGTAGAAAACTTGTACAACCACAAATAAATATTGGATCATGTTATCATCTATGACAGTATTGTTTAAAGCAGTATTCAAAAATGTGTTTCAATTCGTTGCTCCTTCACTCTCTGCTTAGAATTTTAAAAACCTGCCCTATTACATTCCTTAATAACATGGTATTTTTTTGACACAGTTAAAATACTTAAATACACTTCTACAAAACAACAAGTTGAAAGAAACGACATGTTTTAACCCTTCAAAACTTTGTCAGAGACTAGACTTTCTGGTGCATGTATTTTGAAGGGCTCTTCCAGTTACAAGCAAAAAATTATAATTATTTTCTTTGGTTCTGCATGGGTCATTGACACATTTTCTTTGTGGGGCAGTAATTGTATATTTCTCTATAGAAAGTTATAGAGAAATATTTGTGCCTTTTCTGAATGCTAAATAATAAAATTGTTTTGTTCAGATTGTAGTGCTGTTGGCCAAAGGAATTCTGTTGTGATAACTCCTTCTTTCTTATCATTTAACATGTCAAATAACTGTAATTTGGAGAATAAACATCTGTGAAGTGTGACCCAAATCTCTTGTTTGTTAGCTAAATGTGGGGCATGTGTATTTGCAGTATAGTGCTATGTAAACAACCCCCACCACTTCCATTAGCTTATTTTCTAAAAATTGAAAGGAAATCAATAACCAGCTTTTAAAAAATTTGCTTTAAATAAAGTGTCTTTGTTATGTTCTTAAAAACAAAGCATCTGGTAAAGATAATCAAGTTTATGATTTCAGTCATTTCAGAGTATAACTGCGCAACTATCCCCCAAAAACCAGTGTGACACTGTATCTGTTTGTGAAAATATGTTTCAACTGGCATCTCTATAGTTCATGATTTTCACTACACTTCTCATAAACCTGCCCATAGACTTGGTTGTCACATATTCTCTAACCTAGCAGTGTCTAACTTGTTAGCCACTTGTTTTTGTTGAACTGAGGGAATGAGCTCCAATGTGCTGTCGGGTGTACATCAGCATGGCCTGTTTCTTGCAGCTTGTCATTGCCGTCTGCACCTAAAACTTCACAGTTGCTCCGAGATTTTGACAAATATTTTTCTTGTAAATTTGCTGAAAGCATAAGTAAACATACTCATTTGACGTATGTTTAAAAAAAGATCCTTGCAGTTTATTGTACCACAGTGATTTTAGGCATAAATTGCTTAGAGATACGATAACTTTATGTGAAATAAGCCACGGTCGGATTTTGGGAGCCTCAATAAGTCTCTCCTGACGCGTAGGTTTTTGTCATAGCCTGTAGACAGACTGAGGGGTACAAGACAAT
Organism: Nicator chloris; assembly: GCA_013400495.1. NCBI lineage: Eukaryota > Metazoa > Chordata > Aves > Passeriformes > Pycnonotidae > Nicator > Nicator chloris. Next base: position 20,685 of record WAAE01008958.1, on the reverse strand, counting down.
CCCACTGTGCTGTTTGGAGGGTAGAAATCAGGGTTGACCTAATGATTTAAGTTCACCCTTCCCTTTAGAGAACCCCCTGTTAAAACAGAGAAAAGAGGCAATACACAAGTCTTGTTCCCTACAGCGTGGCTGCTGGGTGAGCCATAGTGGCAACAGTAAGGAAATGGCAGAAGGTCCCAAGTGGTCGTTAGTGTGCCCCAGAGGATGGAGCAGTTGGAGTTGCTAGAATTGCAGGAGAAGAAGATCAGGTTATTTCCTGCCTGTATTTACTGTTACTGTATTTGGGGGAGTTCCGTTTGTTTCTTCCCCCTGTGGAGTTTGCCGTTTCCTGTTGCTCTTGGAATGGAACAGCACTGAGATTGTTCCAGTGCTGCACAATATTGCAAACTGGAAGGAACAAGAAGGTCTCATTACCAGAGTATCCTGCCTGCATAATTAATGCGTGTTAGTCGTCCTTGAAATACTCAGAAATGAGAATATAGCAGCTGTTTTAGAAAAAGACAACAACATGAACAATGAGCTAGCCAAGTCACTGGAGAGAGCTTATGTTTTGAGGAGAAAGAACAATTCTCCTGTGAGGCAAGCGATTCCACAGTTGTTCGGTTTGGGTTTCTCATGCATTCTTTTGAAGCAGTTGAGGTTGGCCACAGCCCTGCCACCCCCTGCCCCAGGTTTCTGGGCTGATTACAGGAGGGGCATTGGTCAGTCTTCCTGTTTCCCTCCTCACAGCATCCCAGGCTGGGAGACGCCTCAGGAGATCCTCTCCAATCTCCAGCTCAATGCAACACTGAATTTAACTGTGCTTGCTCAGGGCTTTTTCCTACTGGGTGTTGAAAATCCCTGAGAACAGAGGTCTACAGCCTCTTGCAGTGCTTAGTTAATCTCACAATCATTGGGATTTCATTTATTTCCATTTGTCTCTTATACCCCCCCAATTTCTGTTTTTAGCCACTGTATCTCAGTAGGCACCTTTTGAAAGAGCCTGGAGCTGTCTTTTCTATAACCTCCCCTTAGGTCAGGGGGCTGCTGTGAAGTGACCACAAAACTGCCTTAGAGCTGAATGAGCCCGGGTCCCTCAGCCCCCACTGTCTTTGGGACCCTCCCCTGGATTTTTTGAAGTTTAACAACACATTTCTTTTGTTGAGAGGGGCCAAAATTGCATGTGGTTTAATGATAGCTGAAGAAAGGGAGTAATCCCTTCCCTTGGCTATGCTGTGTTTGATACAGCCCAGGGGCTTACGTTGGATGTCCCAAGGGACACTGGACTGGGAACTCTTTGACTTTGTTTGAGTGTGACAAACAGAAAGTTTGTTAAAAGAGAAATGCCAAACCAAACNCCCCCCCCCCCCAAAACAGCCCCGAACTTTCAAACTGTGATCAAAGGCTCACAAGTAAAAATAAATTGATGTATGGATATTATATCTGAACAGTCAGCATTGTTACCCAGGCAGAACTTGTAGGAAATTTTCTTCCTCATTTTTCATTTAAGGACCTAAGCATTAAGTCTTTGCAGTAAATTCTCAACTCTGTCTCCTCACATGAAAGTAGATGCCTCAGTATGTTCTTCAAGATGGTCTAGTTGTGGCTTTTGGGTTTTGATCCTAAACTGTAGCAGTCCTGCAGGGAGGAGTTGCTTCTTCAGTCTCTTTGTAAATTCACTGGTACGTCAAATCTCATGAGAGTGCAGATTTCCATTCTTGGTTTTAAAATAAATAAATTAATTGTAGCCTGTATCTGTAAAGCATGTTTGATTTGCTGTGTTTGGGTGCCTACAAAATGCACCCAAAAGCTCAGAAAAGTTGAACTTGGGTTTCTCATCTGAAAGTGCTGATTATTAATGAATGTTATTCCGTAACATTGGCACCGCCATCAGTCACTGACTCGCAATGAATGGAATGATGAATTAAATGCAAGACCTACAAAGTTTATTCCTAACTTCAAGAACTGTCCAAAGCTGGCTGTTCTAAGGAGCTAACTAGCCAGTAAATTATTGGCATTATTTTCCCAGCAATCATGTTCACATACTTGAATATTTTTAATTAGTCAGTATTTCTTGTTATTCTGCATATCTTTGACAGCTAATTTGTTTTAAAACCACAGGAAAAAATCAGCTCTGCATGTTTCTTTATTGCATTCTTTTCTCCTACATGACCTCCATCTCATGTAGAACTGACAAATTACTTTTAGCAGTAGTTATTTTACTTTTGGGTTTCAATTTTGAAACAAGTATTTGAAAAACTGGCTTGTGTTTTGGCCATATGAAACACTTAGCGCGGATCATTCAAAGAATCTGTTGTACTGGCTTCCATAAATCCAGCAGAAGGAATTGTTTCCATTTTTTTTCCCTGAGATCTGCAAGATTTATTATTTATTTCTGTGACTGTAGTGTGCAGTTAACTGTGCTGCTTTTAGAGGGTCAGCCCACTGTATATTGAGAATTCCCTTCCCTAGCCTCTTTCATTTTACAAGAAGCATGGGAGGAGTTGAAGTTTAAACATGAAAAGTTGAACAGTTTGTGGCATGTAGCATCTGATAAAAGGCAAGTTACTGATACCAAAAGTTACATGAAGCCACTGTTCTCTTCTCTTGTTCTGCACAGGTGTGCCCTTGGGTGCCAGATGATTAAAACATGGAAAACTATAATTGGTGTACTTGTGGCTGCCCAGATGAGTTTTCTGAGGGCTCTTTTTGCTGTTGCAGTTGTGGAAAATTTACTCAAGTCTTCCTGTAGCTTTTGCATACTGTATTCTTTCAAGTTTGCATTTTTCACTGCTTGTATCTGTTGTCTTTTCCTTTCTTTGAAAGATTAACACCATCCCCCATGCAGTACTGCAAACAAAATATGTATTATGTCGTGTGTTGCTCAAACTGGTGTTTTATTGTGAGATCGTCTTCTTTTCTAAATATAAGAGCTTGAAAAAGTTAATTTATATCTCCAGGGAAATATCAAAATAGTATGTATTTAAAAAAAAAAGTTTTTAAGATGCTGGTAATTTTAGCTTTAGAGTTTCATAAAGATTGTGTAACTGATATGTTTACATATTTCTGATATTCTAGCAAGGAGTAGGTATACCTTTCCTGGTATGTGAGAAATGAAAAAAAATACACTAGGGCAGATGGGCCTGACTCTCAGAATTGTCAGACTCCATGTAATTTACTGAATCATGCCTGCTTGGAGGTACCCATTCTTTCTGTAAATCAGACTCAGCAGGTTTCCTCTTTGCATCCCATGTCTGTGCATAAGGAGTGAATCAAATGTTCCAAAGGTGGGGAGGATGAGCATGCTACATAATAGCATTTTTAAAATTCGTTTTACTATTACAGGTAGCAAGGTAAGTCAAGGTAAACATACACTGTTTTCTATTTTCCTTGTAGTGAATATTAAATACGCTCAGGTAATAAATGTATTAGTAATGCTTTTTAGAGTTATTGATACAGTTGTATTTTTTGAAGTGTTGATGTTCACAGCTAGGATTTGTTGCTTAATTGATTTTAAAATCCCACATTTCAGGTCAGCTGATTCTTTCATGCATGATGCAGATATATATTTTTTTAATTTTTCTTTTTTAAACATCATAATGATTCCCAAGGCAATTGTCCAAGAATGAGTGCTGCCAGTGCCAGAAGGTTATTTGGAAATGCCAGTGTCTGAATTCCATGAATTAGATAACATATAACACACCATCTTCACAAAGTTGAGTAAATCAGAGGAAGATGTAACACCAAATCAGAAAGAAACTGCTGTTGTAACTTTAGATAATTAATAACCAGCTTGTCATTCTCTTCATTACTGAGGTATGTTTGTATCTAATAAGATTGTTCCTTACAGTTAAAATAAGAAATAATCTGAGATTCAACCTCAAAGTCAGCAGAAGCCATCTGGTCAGTGTAAGACCACATATGATGTCAATAAATTAGGGATGTCGTGGGCCAGCACTAACAGTCGAGAAGGAGACATTAAGAAAGTTGGGACACAAGAGAAGGAAAATGTCTTTCATGAAGTGGTTGATCAAAAGTGTAGATGAAGATACTATCAATGTTCTTCACAGAGCTGTTGTTTGCACATTAAAATTACTTGTTTCATGCTGGTTTTTATCAAAATCCTGGCAGAAAACATTGCCTTTCAAAGGCTCCTGCCACAAGCAGTAACGTAATTGTCTCTTGATGAACGTGGAAAAAAAGATTCCTTAGACTGTCAAAGTAGCCTTTGCTGCTAGTGTTTTTCATTGTTTTCTTTTTTTTTTTTTTTAATTGCTGCTGTCTGAAAACCAGATTCGCATCCCTCATGGATGTTGAGTGTTCTGAGAAAAAAACCACAAACAAATTGCCTCCATCATTTAATATTGTCCTTTGCATTTTCCTTGCAAAAAGAAACTATGCAAAGATTGCATATTTCATGGCAGTTCATCCTGGCTCCCTGTCAGGTTTATGTTATGGTGTCATTAAGCTCATTATATATTTGGATTGCTTCTAGGAGTTCGTAACTAATAAGTTAGAGGCAATATAGAGTAGGATAGAATAGAATAATTTCGGTTAGAATAGACCTTTATAAATCCAGCTGTTGGCCTGGCACTGCCCCCACTAAACTCTGTCGCTGAGCATCACATCTACATGTCTTTAAAATACCCCCAGGCGTGGTGACTTTACCACTGGACAACCTTTTCACTGAAGAAATTTTTTCCCTATATCCAAGCTAAACCTTGCCTTATGTAACTTGACACCATTTCCTCTTGTCCTGTCACTTGTTACCTGGGAAAAGGGACTGACTCCTATTTTGCCACAATGTCCCTTGAGGCGGGTGTAGGGAGGGGTAAGGTCCCTCAGTGTCCTTTGCTCCATGCTGAACAACCCCAGCTCCCTCAGCTGCAACTTGCAAGGCTCGTGCTCCAGACCCTTCACCAGCCTCACTGCCCTTCTCTGGACATCTTCCAGCACCTCAATGTCCTTCTTGTAATGGGGGGCCCAAAACTGAGCACAGGATTCAAGGTGTGACCTCACCAGTGTTGAGCACAAGGGGACAATTACTGCCCTGGTCCTGCTGGCCTCACTATTTCTGACACAAACGACCTTGTAGTATTTGAATCTTTGTATCTTGCATTGATTTCTTGTGAGTTTTGAGTGGTCAGCATCCCACAGTCATCATCTGTCTTCTTATTTTGGAAATAATGTTAGTCAAATATAGAATGGGTAGTGCTACCTGAAATATCTTATAATTTAAAAATAATTCTAGCCAAGATGCGATATGACTGTTTCTTTGAGTCAGAATTGCTGAAAGTGGTAATATTAAACAATTTCATCCTAATTATTTAAATGATGATCCTGTAAGAGAAATCAGAATCCTTTGTCAGTATTTCACAGGCAGGGAAAAAAGTCATACTTAGCCCCAAACATATTTCTTAGATATATGATGAAGTTCTGTTAACTTGAAAGCCGTTACTTTCAGTGCACTGACAAATCTGAAATTGGGGTTATGACCAAAACAAAAATCATCTGAAAAAACTTAACTGTATGAATTAGGTGTGAATATGAATCACGGTACAATGGTAACAATTTGATTTCATTAGGTACCTGTGTAAGACACATGGATAAGACTGAACACTTTGATCAGAATTTTTGCTGGCCTCCTAGGGAGTAAAAATTAGCATTCAAAGGGTCTCTGTGAAAGCATGGGCTAAAAAATCCAAAGATCCTGTGAAAGAGCAATGAGATGAAACAAGCTAGTAAAAATCGTGAAGAGAATAAAAATGTTCAGTGAGTGAGATAAATTTACCATGGTCAAATCCAGAAAGCTGTGCAAATGGTTTGCATGGTTCAGAACATGACCAGCACTGCTGAAGACATCTGCTGGGTTGTGGGTCAAAGACAGCGTAGCAGAAAATATCACAATTGCCAGTGTTCAGTGTCATCAGGCGTAGTATCTGCCCAGACTTCCAATGTTTGCTAAAAACATACGTGTGGCTTAATGTGTGTTTCGTCCTGAAGATCTCTCTTTTAGCAACTTGTGAATGACTTTGTCTGTTAGAAGATTTCAGAAAGATTTTGGTTTCTTTGTTGGTTTAAATAGTGCCTGTGCAGACATCGCCAGTTAAACTGCCTAGTTTATTTGCTGGGATGATGGTTCTCTTACAAAGCACAAGATTTTGCAGAGGGAAGTCCAGTTTTATCTTCTATGCAGTAGTAATGGATTATCTTGCTGATTTTGTTGTTCATTACTGAATTCCTTAATGTGTAGTGAAGTAAATCAGCTGACAAAAATGTGAGACTGTAGATGTGTCTAGTTTTACTACATGAAGTGACCTGATTTCCTTTTGTGGTAAATACTATAAATCTGTAGCAGAGGTATAAATAAATGGTTCCTCCAGTACTAGAATTGGTAGGTGAAGGAGTTTTACCCTGTGTTATCCTTCCAGGTGAAAAGGTATGAAAATCCTGTCCCCGGAACAAGACTGAGACAGCAGAATACTGAAAATTCAGGCATAGTGCTGGGAACGGATTTCTTTTGTATGTAACTAGTAGGGTATGTGAGCACACAAAGAAGCCATTTAAAAGTACATATATAAAGTAGCTGGTGAATTTAAACTCTTCTATTAAGAGATAAAAAGATTTCCCTAGCTCACAGCAAAATACTGCCCACATTTTCCAGCAAAAGTCTGTAGAGGTTTGATGCAGGCTGGACGCCAGGCAGCCACAAAAAGCCACACTCTCACTCCCCTCCACAGCTGGACAGAGGAGAGAAAATTTAACAAAGGGATCATGGGCTAAGATAAGGACTGGGAGAGATCACTCATCAAATATCATCAAGGCAAAACAGACTCAACTTAGGGATATGAAATGAATTTATTACTAACAAAATCAGAACAGGACAAAAAGAAGTAAAATAAACCCTTAAAAATACCTTCCCCCCACCCCTGCTTTCTTCTACATCCTGTCACCCACGGTGCAGGGAGATGGGGAATAGGGGTTATGGTCATTTTATCACCCGTGGTTTCTTCTGCTGCTCAGGGAGAGGAGTCAGATCCCTGCTGCACCATGGAGTCCCTCCAGTTCTCCATGAACTTCTCCAGCCTGGCTCTATCTCATGAGCAACAGCTCTCTGTGAACTGCTGCGGTGTGAGTCCCTCCCATGGGCACCAGTCGACCTCGAGCTGTGGATCGCTTTTCCATGGGGTGCAGTCCTCCAAGGACAGGCTGCTCCAGCCATGGAGCAGGGCCCCTCTCTCCACAGGTCTGCCGTGGGGTCACTGACTCTTTCCAGGCATCAATCCACAGGCACAGGTTCCTCCATGGGCTGTGGGTGGATCTCTGCACCCCTGTGGATCTCCATGGGCTGCAGGTGGATCTCCGTGTCCTTGAGGATATCAGTGGGCTGCGAGGGCAGAGCTGCTTTGCTGTGATCATCACCACATGCTGCAGGGAAATCTCAGCTCTAGGGTCTGGAGCAGCTCCTCTCCCTCCTTTACTGACCGTGGTACCTGCAGAGTTGTTCTCACATGTTCTCGCTGCACTTTTCTCTGACCACAATTACAGTAGCATGGCAACTTTTCTTTTTCTTTCTTTCTTCTTAAATCTGTTATCATGGAGGTGCTCCCACTATTTCTAAGTGGCTCAGCCTTGGCCAGCAGCACGTCTGTCATTGGAGCCACCAGGGATTGGCTCTGTGGTACATGGTGGAAGCTTCTAGCAGCTTCTCACAGGAGCAACCTGTAGCCCCCCTGCTACCAAAACCAGGCTATGCAAACCCAATACTCTTTCTTTTTTAGAAACCACGTGTCCTCAAGTGGGAGCTGGTCTGCTTCTGAGTTTGCCATTTTTCTGGAAAAGCGAGCCATGGTTTACAGGGATTGTGTTGGTGTGACTCCAGAACAGTCACCTTTATTGGAAGCAAGATGAATTACAATTGAGGAAATACAAATGGGGTGAATGTACTGGCCTGCTGAATGTCACGAGAAAGAACAATTAATGAGAAAGATAATTATATAATAATGTGATTGCAGGGGGATTTGATGCCTTAGGTTATTTTAAGCCCCAGTTTGTGAAGTATTTGAAGGCAGGTAGATAAGGGCAGTTAAGCAAAGACCAGGACAGCAGGCAAGTGGAATATGAGGGCTGAGAGTACAGAGATTAAGGGCAATGTTAGTAGAGTGGGAGATGGGGTAGGAGGTTTCCATAAAAAAGGACAAAGAAATCACTGTCTCATTTGAGAAACAAGGAAATGAGTAGATGAGTTCAAGGAGATTAATGATGTTTGGAAGCAGGATAGGAAGCTGAAGAAGATAGCCAACTAGGCCAGCTGGCAGAGTGATAATAAAAACAGCAAATAACTCTGTCAGTAGAAACTACATTAGCTGTGGTAGCCAGCAAGAATGTGTGAATTCTAGAAATTACAGGGAAGGAGGTGACAGGACTTCCATAAAAAACTGAATTAAGGGATACAGAAATAGCGAATTGAAGATTGCATCTAACAGGCAGAGAAAACAGAGGTGGAAATTCAGAGGAGAGACACAAATTATTTTATCAGTCTTGCAGAGCACCTTTGGGAAGGTGACTAGGCACACAAGAAGAGGCATCAAAAGTGACAAATATGAGGTAGTACTGAAAAGGGGGAGTGGTGGAGAATATGCATTCCAGAATGGAATTTGATAGTTTGGGCTTGTTTTTGATTTCAAGGGGTGAAGGGTGTTACTGTGGAGACAGTGATCTAGTTTTGTGAAAATCGGCCTCTAGTGCGGTTTAATGTGCTTTTCCAAGAGAGGAGTGAAATTGTGGAAGGATCTGTGGTAAACATTACCTGTTGCAACTTAACTTGGCCAAGGTACAGACTCGCCTACCTTGGGAATCAACTGATTCTGTCTTGCTTTAAAAAAGGAGAAGAACAAAACCCCAACCCAAACAAATTATTGTGATAGTGCAATTTTTGTTTCCCCCTAGAAGTTATTCCCCATCCTTGCTCTTCTCTCCACTGTGTGTCCTTCTTTGGGCTCTGTGGTTCACAGAGGTCTCTAAGATGCACAGCTGTCTGCGTTCCTGCTGCCATCCTTCCTCCTCACCCTTCCCTTGGCATGGGGTTGTCTCCATGGTGAGTGGTAGAGAGTGAACAAATGGTTGTGACAGTCTAGGACTGGCTTCTTGAAATTTGACCAAACTAGTGGTGTGAGTTGCTCTGGGAGGGCCAACTTGAAAAGGCAACGTAGAGCAACTGCCTGACTCAGACCACCTTGTGCTTCCCATGCTGGGCTGCATGCAGTCCCTGAGACATGAACCCACCATTGCATGTAGTGGTGTGGCTGTGGGGCTGTCACCAGCAAGAATGGCCGTCCCTCATCCGACACAGGGACTTTGTGCCTGAGGCTGAGCACTTCTGGAGATGATGTGCATGGCTATCGGCTCAGCAGAGATGGGAGTTTGCTGTCCTGGAGCAGAGAGCTTCCCCTGGCTCTGCAGCCCTGGGGTCCTTGGGGACGCTGGTGTGTGGCACAGATTGCCTTCCTGCCAATCCTGGGGCTGTGCTGGATGTCAGGGACACGAAAACCCCTGCCACATTCTCAGCATCCTGGCTCCACCACCTCCCACTTCCTCCGTCACCGCCTGTGCGTGGCCGCGGTTGAGTTATCGTGGTTTGCCTCTTAGGGCAGTGGTGGTGTCCCGTCCTCCCAGTTTAACTGTACCTCACAGTGACCCCAAGGATGCAGTGAGCTCTGAATCAGGCACTCAGCCAGTGTAAAATACATTCTCATTTTATGATTCAGCGGCTCTCTGGTTCATTAAAACCATGGTCAGTCAGCCAGGAATGGTGTTTGGTGGTTCATTTACCCAGGAAGAGTCTGCTCACTTGTGCCTGATGTTTCTGAATTATTTTATTTTTTACTTTGAGAGAAATAAGCTCTTTCGTATGCCTTCTAACACCACAATGTCATAACTGCATAGAGAAACTTCCTGTAAACTAATTTCAATCTTGTATTTTTCAGAAAATTTTATTTTTCTTGGGAATATTATTTTAGTCATTTCATGTGTCACTGGGCTGTGACCTTGCACGAGTGTAGCACTTAGGTCTTTAAATTTCTTCTTTCAGGACATGTACAAAAATTATGCGGTGTAATACACCAATCTAAAGGATTCATACAAGTGTGTCTGTTCTGTGTTTTGTATTGTATTACTCTATTAATTTATACTTAATGAAATGCTGTACGTTCCTGAAAGTTAATTTCTGAAAGAATTTTTTAAAATTTGGAAACTAATGTATTGACATTCACTTTTTGTTTGTTCAGAGGGAGAAGACTTGCTTGTTTCTGGGGTCATCTGTTTTACTTAGTTCATATGTTGTATTATAAAGATTCTTTTATAATATTTCAAAATAGCAACTTAACTTTACCTTCTTATTTCTAGTTTGGTTTTTTTTATTTAAATATGAACATTTTAAAAGGCAAAACTTAAAGCTGGATTTGTTTCAGTGATCTCAGGAAAGGAGAAAACTTGCAGAATTTTTAAACACTTATTTGCTCGGAGTCTGTGTTTGAAAAATGGAACGTGTTTATCTGGACAACTGTGAAATACTGAAATGAGATAAACTATTGCAGCTATGGCTGCAATACTCCTGGGACTCCTTAGCCTTGTCCCCACTGGGAAGCTGACTCTTCGCTAGAAATTGTTGTGGTTTTTTGTTTTAATCTTCTTTTTCTTTGTAGCTGTATTCATCTAAGAATTTTGAATGCTAGTGTGGGCTGATTTGAATGGCTTTTTGTAAACATGTTGCTTCGATTTGGTATATGCAGAACCTCTAACTGAATTTACATCTAAGCCAAACATAGCTCAGCACGAAAAAAAATCACCTTAATTTTTAGAAAGTACTGAATCATGTATCTGATGCATTCTGAGTTGGTCCAGGGTAGCTGAGAGAAGACTGGCTGGCTGTTACTCTTTTTCTGGTGTAGAAGGCTGCAGCGTGTGAAAGGAGGGAAGAATTTTGCCTTTCTGCAATGACATGAACAGTATATAGTCTGGGCCCAGATGTATGTCGAGGAAAAAGGTACATTTACAGTGAAATTGAGAGAGAGAACATGAAAGTGAGTGCACGAGAGGAGTCGCTGAGTGGAGCAGAGACCATTTATTGATTAGGCAGGAAGTGGGAGCACAGCTTTGATGGGGAAGGATTTATGTAAACAGTGTAATGCATCCTCAGATTTGCTTGCTAAGACTGCCTCATAATAACCTGTCTGCAGGATCAGGGTGCCTCCTGAACTGCTGCATCAATTTTTTTGATTCTTGCTTCTGAAAATTTATGTGCAAAACCATAAACATGTATGCAGATCAGCATTTGCTTGTTTATTAAATCTGGTTTTGCTCATGGAGACAGGGTGTTAACATGTGTTAAAGGGTATGCACAGAACTGCTTGTATTTTTGTGTGCACGTGTAAGGAAATCTGGTTTTGCAAACCTTTGTGGTTATCAGTGGCTCACTGGCTAGGCTGGAAGCTGTATTTGCATCTGTTCTTTTGTGGTACAGTTAAGTTGTCATGTTTCTTTCACCACGAATAAGTTACAGTCCTGTAGGACTGTCAGCAGCTGCTGTTCTTGCTACTTGTTTTGTTGGTAAAATAGTGACAGAAGGCTGGTAACAACTGAGTGCCCTTTTTGTTGGCACTCCAAGGAATACAGCGTATATTAACAAGAAAGAGCTATGAAAAATGCATGAAGTGCCAGGAACTACTGCAAACAAAGGTACTATAAACAGGGACATCATAACCTGCTACACTTAGAGAGAGACTTTTTCTGTGGTAAAACATCAGCCCATCTTAGTGCCAAAAAATAAAAAGAAAAAAAATGGAAAGAAAAAACTCCTCCCCTTTAGCTATCTACATGTGTTCCCTAAGGCCTGTCATCTGTTGTTACATGTGAGCTTGCACATCAGCACTGCACTTAACATGTAGTTAGTGACAGCCCACTTTGTCAACTCTCAGGTATGTCAGAATAAATTAGATCTGCAGGTTTCTTTAGAGATATTCTGATTCATGAACTTGTTTTGCTTGCATGCTGAGGCAGTATATGGTGTCCACACAAACACACCAAACTCCGCTTAGAAATCAAACTTTTGTTTGCCCTTCTCTTGAGTTCCTTGAGAACGTTTTTCCAGGCCTTGCATCACTTGACGAAGGGTAAAACCTTGTTAACTCCCAATGAAAATTCCTTCACAGGCAACCTGTTCCTTTTTATTGTGGTGCAAAAAAACCCTATTTAGCATAAATAGCTTTTGTTCTCTATTCACTCTAGGCTTTACTCTCCTGACCCTTACATGTTTACAGACGTGGTATTTTCTCTGTCTTCTGTTTGATGAAACAGTTTGAGCTCTAGGTCTTCCACTAATTATCTGCCTTACTTGGCATTGAAGGAGGGTAATTGAATAGACAGGTACACTCCTGTCTAGATGTGGTTTCACCAGTGATTGATATCATTCCTGTGCCAGTGAATTTCTTTTATTACACACTCTCTTCCAGTATAGCAATGTCATACTGGTTGTTTTTTGTTTTTTTTTTTTTTTTTTTTTGATCTGCTGATAGAGCAAACACTGTTGTTTATATTAGTCACTCAACCACGTTTACAGCAGCTTGTTTTGTTGGACTGATTCATTTTTGGTGTTACTAAGTGTATTTTGGTGTTACTAATTGTGATAGCATTCCTGTTCTTTCAGCCCTCAGGATCATGCAGTTCTGGGGGACTGATTTTTCTTTGTATTGAGTGTAGCTCCCTGATCTGTGTTATTAGCAAGCTTCATTATCACTCATATTTTAATTGCCAGGTCAACTAAAAAAACAGTAGGGCCCATGCCAAGACCTGTCCTTGAGGAACTCTGCTGGTGATCTTTCTGCAGCTGGAAAATAATTCCAGCATTAGTCAGATCACTTCTGTAGCCACTTCCATTTTATAGTTTTAATCCTTGTTTTAATTTGTTTCCCACATAAAATATCAGTTACTTTAGGAAAGCTGAAATAGAAACAAAGACTTACTGCAATTGTCTAGACTGGTTAAGAACCTTATTATATGGGTCTGGTTTTGGTAAACCTGAGTTTTTATACCTTTCCATACCTTGTTTTTCTTGCTTGTAAGATTTTTTGAATAGAAACCACAAAAGGGTGACAATTTTTTCTTTACCCTATGTATTTGCGCTTCTCTTATGCTGCCTTTACTGATTGATGAGCTGATTAGAAGCTTTTCCTACTAAATGAACTTTATTCATGAATCCTCCCAGTATCAAGGGTAGACTTTTGGTTTAAACAGGTTAAATGTTCTTAAATTTCCCCCCAGACCCCCTATACATTATTTTATTGCCCGTTTTTTTTCTGTCTTTAGTGCCCAATGAAGATTTTTTTTTTCCTTAACATTTATGTGGTTAATGGTTGAGTTAATTCAGCCTTGTCTCCCCTTTTTTGCCAGAGGAGCTTTTTACCAGACTTAAATTATCCTGCTGCCAGTAAAAATACCAGTGAAATATATTGCTGCAGAGTGGCTGAAAACCAGCAAGGCAGCACCAAGAAGGGCTGTCAGATGTGCATTACATAATTGCCAGCTATTTACTCGCTGTCACTGCTGACCTGCTGAATTGTGTGGCTGGCTTGCTCCCATCTCCTCCAGGGGTAACCAAAACAAAGGTGGCACTAACACTGTGCACCCTGATGTGCTGAGAGCTTGCCCTGCCATTTCAAAGTAATAGAAGGTGCTGACAGATGGCATGGATGAATTACTTTGCAAAAGCACCTGAAAAGAAAACCTTTCTAACCACATTAACAATTAAAGAAATGGATGAGAAAAAGTCATAATCCAGACTAATTATTTCTCTTTGTGCAGAGCAGGCAGGACTTTCCTGCTGCAATAAAGGACTGAGGGAGTCCTCTATTCATATGTGTTTCTCTCTGGATATTGTCTGATTGCTGCAAAGTCAACCACAAGGGTTGCTGGAGAGAACAAGTGAAAATATTTGCTCTCGTCTTCAATCTGCTTGGGTGGGCATGGTGCCTTTCTGTAGCATGTCCAGGCCTCAACAGCCAGAGGTAACAGCTGACCACCAAACCTTGATTCTGTTTGGCATTAGCATCAGTTTATTGATTGTCACGCAGGAGCAAAAAGCAGAAATTGACTTGAAAAGCCCAATAGGTTTCTGAGTTCCCCTCTGTGCATATAGATAATGCAAAGGCATCTCCTTGGAGGGAGGGAGGCTCCGTCCATTTTACTTGGATGAGGAGCACTAAAGTAGAAAAGATCCTCATATATGAAGTTAATTATTCTAAAATATTTTCTTCCTAAGAATTTACAGTATTGATGATATTTCTTTTTTTTTCTTCGATATACAGTGAATAAATAAAAGTGTTTTTTTTTAATTCTTCCATATTTTCAGTGTTATTTCTGTCTAGTCTGTTTGTTTATCTGAGGTTGGGTACCTATGCAGAAAGTGAGTCCTTGCGACAATAATATAATTTCTATATACTTCTTTCACAGAAGGAAGGATACAGAAGCAAAGAGGTTGGAGATGCATTTGAAAGAAGAGATTAAAACATGGGAATTATTGTTTCAAGACTTCACATTCTTAAACAAGAGTTGGTCTATCATATTTACAGAGACGAACTGTCATTAAATAAGGCTTCCTAAATTCCTCTTCCTTTAATTGAAAGCTCCTGAATGCAGACATTCTTAACTAGTGCATTGCTAAAGCAGAATTTATGTTAGTGTGGGCCTAGTTTTCCATGGATATTTGCATCAAGACCTATGATTCTTCTTAATTTTTTAAATCCCTTTTTTTACTGTGTGTATTTTAAGACCGTATAAACTTGATATTCACGTGGAACACTTAAACAGATTTTCCAGTCTTAGAGAAAATTTCCCATTATTTTCAGCTCTCTGCTTAGAGATGCAGAATGACCCTTCAGTGGATACATCACCAGAGCACTTAGGGGTGGGTGTGGAGGAGGCAGCAGTGCAAAGCTGAGTTGCCATCTGTTTCTTTTCAGAGCGTAATTTGCAGGTGCAGGTAATCTAGTGACTTTTCCAAACTACTTCCCACCTGTTGACATAGTTCCCTGTGGGCCTGTGATGTAATCCTTATACTGCATGATGCAGTGAGGCAATTAAAAAGAAAGGGTAAAAAAGAAAAGCAATGAAATTTTCACTTCAACGCGTAAAAGTGGGGCGTGTAAAGGTCTTCCAACTTAATTGCATAATGCTTTTTACCTTCCTTCATTGGCAAAATACTTTTTTCATGGTTTCTGATGTATATAATCCTATCAGTGATTACAGTGGATTGTTACGTTCTATTTATTGCAATTCAGGAAGAGGTTGCTGATACTGAGGATAATGTCCTTTGAGCTGTGAGTTTTGTTACTCTCCTAGCTTTTCAGAAATCTTTTGCTTATTCTACAAAAACCTTTATTGATCCTGAGTTAGTACTTTGACAATTCTTGTTGTGGGGGATTCTGTTCTCTAAGAGGATTTGTGCATCACAGGCTGATTGCCTAAATTGTTGTGATTGTCTTTTCTGATTTTACCTAGCTTCTAACCATCCTATCAAAAAAAGGCCCTAAAAATCCAAAATAGAAAAAATTTTAGCCCTTAAATGTACCAGCAAAGGTCCTCTGTACAATACAAACTTGTATTGTAGGAAGATGCTAAGGAGAGAACTCCTGTTATCAGAAATGAACATAAAATTTGTGAAAATCCACAGAGAACATTTCTTATCTACTTCCACCTGCCCTACTTCCAAAAATGTGCTAATGTGCAACAAGAGTACAAACCCAATATATAAATCGTTATCAATTTGAATTTCCCTGCTTTTTATGAGCCCTGGAAGTCAGGAAATGTGGCTTGTGAAGACTAAATGAAGCATGCAATATTTCTATTAGAAATAGGAAACAAACGAGTCTTTACAAGTAAGGTGAACTTCTAATTTTGTATCATCTGTTAAACCGGAAAATGAGAATCCCAGGGCAAAAATTAATTTCCAAAGCAGAGGGGTCTAAGGTTATAGGCAAGATTAGTCAACATTGACTTTTCTAGTGCCAAAGCACAGGTCAAAGAACATCCTTATGGATAAGAGATTAATGCAAAAAGCTTGCATGTATTAGAAGTTGAGTAAGTGGATTAAGTTTCAACAGATGTTAGTTTAATTACAAGCAGGCTCCACTTGTTGTGACTGAAATGATGTGTTTGCTGCATTACAGAACAAGAAAATGGCCTGGGCTTCAGCTGTTTTACAGGATATTAATAACACATTCCTAATAGACAGTGATAATTTGATAGCAAAGGCTATTGCAGTTCACAGGCTCCTTCTTCCCAAAAAGGCTCACCATCCCATCTTCAGGCAGCAAGAGGGTGTTGAAGCGAGGGGGAGGCCCTTGCCTGGCACCTGCAGGAATTCCTGGGTCCCTGGCATCAGTACAGTGCAGTCAGAAGAGGCTTTATGGTCTGTCCATAAGGTCTAAGCTTAGAGGTGAACTTTGGAAAGAGGAGTTGTTCACATCCTTCTTCCCCTTCCCTTTTAGATCTTCACTGAATCCCCAAATTAATTCCCCTGTACAACTTTCATTTGACATTGAATCTTTTCAGTGCAAGTCAATTAGAGTTCCAGGTTTAATTTCTTCTAAAGGAGGGTCTTCTACTCTTTCATATTGCCATTAGTTATGAATGATTCATTAGTCTGTGTCTTTGGGCAGATTATTGCTTCAAGCAAGTAGGTAAGGTCATGAAATATTGACTAAAAAATGCAATTATTTTGTCTAACTGAATTAATTCCAGGATTAAGCTATCACAAAGAGCATGAAAAGTAGTTTCAGATAAAACATAAGTCTAGGCATCAGGTATCCCCTGTTTAACTAGGGAACAGAGGGGCAAAGCATTTACAATACTTAGCATGCAAATAATCTGTAATTAATTGAACAATAAGCACAGTTTTGCGAGCAGGTGAAAATAAGGTGCTGTCATCTGTAATCTTATGTATCAATTGGAATAAAGCCATGTTAGAGTGTTTCTTTGTGTTACAGCATTTCGAAAACGGAGGGAAACTATCTTTGGCATTTCTGAACAGAAGCTGTCTGTGCCGTGTTTACAGAAGTACACAAATCTGAAACAGGACTTTGAGTAGTTGGAATTACATATTGATGACATTTAGGAAGGCCAATGATTATTTTTTTGCATTACTTTTTATTTATTACCTTGTCTACCAGTAGGTCTCCCGTGTATATCAGTAATTGCTGATGTTATAATCATCAAACATTCTACAGATGTTATACTTACTTAGAGCTTCTCTTCATTTGAGATATGAACATAATACTGTAGAGATTTTATGAATCCTTCCACTTCATGCAGATCTGTAGAATTAATCAGAATATATTCATATTCACAACAGTCACTTTCACCAGAAAGAAACACTGAAGTTGAAACAACATTAATTTTAAAAAACAACTCTCTTGGAGGTGGCTGATGATGAATATCTGTTACAGTATTTTATGTAAAAACTATTAAATACCTTTTTAAAAATATCTACCGAAGCAAAAGACCACAATGAATTTTGTTAATGACTAATATTAAAAAGGTAGATTTTGGACAGAGAAAGACTTATATATTGGCATTTGCAAACCATTTGAAGAGTCAGCATGGGAAATCAAATGATATTTGAAATGTAGTTCTGATTCTTTTAATATCCTTTTCAAAATCTGTTTTGCATCATATTCATTTTAATATTTGGCTGTATTAGTGCAGCTGAAGATTTTAAGTTGTAATGGTGAGCCCTTTATTTTTAACTTAGGTTACAGATTAAGAAAAATGCAATTAATCCTTGTATCTAGATGTTTGTCTTTCAGCCATCTGACATAACTCAGAGTATAATTTATTGGTAATAATGGCTTGTTTTCATTAAAGTTCTAGCTTTCTGTTATATTGCATTTTCAGATCTGGTTTCTCAGGGTTTATTTAAATATTCATTAAAAAATGCTAACGCAAAGTAATATTTGAACCCTTTTGATGGTGAGCTTCTAACTCTGAATGTGGTATTTGAAATATAGGAAACCACAAATGAGCTGTGCAGATACTGAAGATGAAGGCCATTTGCAGCATGTGCACCCACTTAAGTGTTGGTACTGGTTAAGGAGCTTAGATTTTGGGGTTGGAGAATTGACTTAAACTAACGCGTCTCATGTATCCTGTTACGGAAATTCAGATTTTTTTCCCCTCTTTTCCTTGTGTCTGAGTAAGGGCCACCACAGGGATATGCTCCTCACTGGATAGAATTAGCAGGTTTTCTTGGTGGGTGCAGGAGAAGAGCATAAGCAGCTGTGGCACCCAGGGAAGGCAGGGACAAGATGGTGAGGGAGGCTGATGCAAGCAAAAGTCAATTTCAGGGAAGCTTGCAAGCTTCCTGTTCTATAAATGTAAAGACAGACTCCATAGATGATTTTTTGAGGGCATTTACTGTTGTCTGTTCCAGCTTGCTGAAATTTTAAAGTAGTCCTAGCTGTGATTGTTTGTTGACTCTCAGGCCATAAATGTCAGTGTAAGTCCAAAATACTGTCGGAAAAAAGTAAAGTCTTTTCGACTGGAGACAGGAGACAGTGTTCTTAACACTACTGCTGAGCAGGAAGAATGTTGGAAGGCCTTTTTACCTTGTGTCCTTCAAGCTGCTCATATCCATGAGACATGACAATTTTCAGGAAATTTGGGAATTTCCTGAGCTCTACAAAGGCTACAAGCTCTTCTACACCTTGTATTTAATTTTAGTTTAGGAGACTTGGGTTAGGAAGGTTTATACACATAAGGCAATCATGACGAGCTTTCCTTAAAGATGCTTTTCTGCCTGTTACCATTTCCCCTTCATGCATACACCTCCATCTTTACAAGGGAAAGAGGTGTAAGTAGCTGAGATAGCAGTCCTAGCTCTTCCAGGTGAGACATGAGGTGATGGATCTAGTGTAACTTTCCCACAGATAATGGCTTTAATGCTTACCAGAGCCATCTGTCCTTCTCATGGCCTCCTAGCTTGTTTCCTTTCCAGAGTGCCTGGAGGTGATGGGTACCAGTACAGCTGGCCTAGAAAAGGTTTGTGTCTGGGAAGGGGAGAGCAGGAGGGAGGGAAGAGGACGTTATTTGAAGAGCAGGATTGGTTCAGATTTTACATTAGATGTGCCAAGTGCGAAGGCAGTGGTTGCAGTCTTGTACAGTTCAGAAGCGTATCTTTGTAAAATACTGAAGTATTTTACAGATTAACAGAGGTTATTCTTAACTAATGTGAGAAGTATTTTTTGATGCAGGTTTTGAGTGAAATACATTCCCTAAAATTTTTTGGCTCATGTGTTACTTGTCAGTGTTTCAGCCTGTTTTCAGACCTTCTGTATGCAAGCACAAATGTCATAAAAGTACAATATAAATATTTGCAGATGGATATAGGATTGGGACAGATGTTTCCAATGAGCATTTTCTGAATGCCCTCAAATTTACTTTTGTCAGAGAAGAACGCATGGATGCTTGGCTATTTCTCATCTCACTCCCACACACTCTGGTGAAGATTTCATTTTTCTTCCTTCTCTGAGCTCTGGTTGAAGGGCAAGAAAAATGTCTCTCTGGCACGTAATAATTAAGCAAGGTCCCACTGTTGTCAGTAGGTTTGGTGACAAAGTGCATTGATGATTCATGAAGAGGTCCAGTGCAGGTGCAAAAAAATGCAGGTACTTGTACCATGTGATAGCAAAACTGTCTAGAGATTTTCTGGATGGCCTGTTCATACTAGTGAGCAGAGACAATAAATAATTTTGTCATTTTAAAAAATATTCTTTGTTTAAAAGTTTGCTAGACATTTTCTCACCTCCTATCAGCTAAAAACAGGACTGAGTTCTTGCAGGGGAAATCACTGAGGTCAGGAACAGAGGAATAGTTGAGCAAGTAGGAAGAAAAACCTGGTTAGACTCATGTCTCCTAATACCTTTCAGATACCTAACTTGTGTTTGGCAAGCTGCAGTAGAAACAGTTGTCTGTGTCACTGCAGTTCTCACTCAAAAATAGCTTCTAATACTTGGTCTCAGCTGTACTGATCATTGTGTGAAATAAATTACTTTGCATGGGTGCCTATTTTAGAGATAAAGGCAAGTAAAAGATCATCAATGTTAAGTGATGATGTCAGTGCCAAGAGGGTTTTCTTAACTTCTCCCAGTCAGAATATGTGTTGTTATCACAATAATATGTGATATTATCATATCACCTGTGTTCTAATGGTTTTTGGGAAGCAGGATAGTCCTGGAAAGATTGCTGCCAAGAGGGGTGTGATATGGAAATAGGTCTCAGATCTTTATATTCTTTCTCAAGAGTCTTGCTTTCGCTTCCAAATACGGCTACATTTTGGTGCTACAGGGTTAAATTAGATTAATTTGTACTGTTTTCTGTATTCTTACAAATTCTGTTTCACATTAGCATGCTTGTGGATGATGGTCGAAATTCTTGGTATTTCCTGTCTTGCTTATGGCCATCCTTTTAAACTGTTTGTGAATCAAATTAAAAATCTCATAAATAAACACATACTGGGTAGTATTTCATTTTTGTAATATGCTAATCATGATTTTCACAATATTATTCTGGGCAGTAAGTCTGCACAAGTCTTTTAGTCATGTTGAAATTTGGACAAAGAGAGAAAAAAGACTCCTGTTTTTTCTTCCTTTTTTTTTT
>WAAE01008957.1:0-24272 GCA_013400495.1 Nicator chloris | reverse complement strand
TAATTTTCAAATTACTATCTTCAAATGGCTATCAAAGACCGGGTTTTTGTTGTTAATTGAAATACTGGTGCATCCTCTTTACTCAAGCCACCATAGCTCGCTTCTGTTTCCAAAATAAGGAAGGATTCAGTGTTGACTTGAACCTTCAAGCTCTTGGCCTTTCTCAGTTGTTACTAATGCATTTATAGACAGATGAATTAACAGATTCTTCAGGCCATGGGCACTGATTGCCATAAGCAGCAGTCAACTGTTTTTTTTATCTCGGCATTTAAAATCCCATGACACTGTGATCTAGATCTATTTTCATCAAATATCTAAACTGCAGAGGAGGTTGTTTATAGTTGGGCTGTTTCGAATGGTCTGTGTGGTGAATGGACAACTCTCAATAGTCTTTGACGTGTTAGAAATTCACATAGCAATGCTCCAAATTTATTATTACTAAGAACTTACTATCAGTCATGTCAGTCTTCCCTCAGATTTTGTCTGAAAACATTCATCTTAAAAGTTTCATCGCTGGGGTTAAGACTAGTGAACGCTTTGGGCATAAGAGGACATCAAATCAAACCCTTTTATTTTACAAGTCTATCACTGGGTTTTGCAACTGTCCTATCATGACATTGTTCACTCTCATGGAAGACTATCAAATCCCTTCTCCAGCCAAAGGACAAAAGGATGGTTTGTAGCTGTTGAGATGACTTGCCTTTCAAGACCTATGAGAGATGGCTTCTCAATTTTAAATATTTAAAAATACTTTTGCCCTTTTTGCCAATACATCACGTGAAAATTTTCTTTACATTTGTTACTTTTTTCCCTTGAGGCCTGTATTACAGCATATTTTTCTCAGAAAATATAGACATTACAGACATTGATGTTTAAATTTTTTCAAATACTTAATGTAATCAGCACATACTTGTATTTATTCCTTATATTGGAAAGTTCACAGATGAATGACTTTAGAACTGTGTTAAGCTGACATTTATCTGAAAGGCAGAACATGAGAAGTGTTAACTAAAACAAAAATTATCCAGCTTACTTCAACATCTTTACTCTGACGTATTTGTGTTGTTCAAATATCTTTAAAGAAACTGATATGAAAGCTGTTCAGGCTTTTACATTAATTGTTTATCTCATATTTTAGCTGTTCTATCTGGAAAGATGTTATGACCAAACTTTTTCAGTATCTGTCTTTCAATTTACATTCTTGGATTTGGCATTTGTTTAACTGGCTTGAAAAATTATCCTTCGTTTTGCAATGCCATATATGAGAAAGTGTAAGGCAAAAGTACTGATGTTTACATGGTTATCAACTGTATAGTTCTTCATATTGAATAAACTGCCTTTGATGCTGCTGGTTTGCAGGGCCTGGAACTGGCTGTTGATGATGGATAGTGGTTGTAACCTGGCAGCTGAGAACAACAGCTGATTGTGGGGAAATCATGAAGGTTGTTTCACGTCAGTGAAATAGAGTATTATTTGAGCTGGTGAAATAGAGTATTATGAGTTTTGTGACTGGTAACACATCTGCCAAATATTTGATGGCTTCACGCTTTTTATCCAAGCATTTTAAACAGCTTGGTTGCATATTTAGCTTGCAGATGATGCTAACAATTTTTAGATTTCGTAAAGTAAAATCAGTGTCTTGGGAGCCATATTCTGTGAGAAATGTTTTGATAAGGATAAAACCTGGGCTATTTTTCCTGACCTGCACATCCCTGCCAGTGTGTATCAACCCTTCCTGGGACTCAGGCAGCAAGGGGACCTCTGTTGTGTAAACAGTTGCTCTGAGAGGTTTCTCGGAATGTTCTCAGGGAGATCCCATGGCTCATGCCTCTGGTTCCACTTCTCTCTCACTTATCCCCCGTGTCCTCTAGGATGAACAAATTAAATCTGTTTTGATAATTTTAATGTTTAAATAATTTTATTTTTTGAGTGCTATCTTCGCTATCAGAAAGGTTTTCAAGAGCAGAGTCTGAGCTCAGGAATACTGACATCCTGCATGTCCTAATGGATGATAAAATTGGTGCATTTCCAAGAACCCATCTATTCAGTGACTCTTTTCTTCTTCCTTTAACATTGTTCTGTTTTCTCGGGAGAACATGCTCCCAATGTCCTGATTGTTCCATCAGATGTTGTGGTTTGAAGTCACATAAATGAAGACTCTTGCAATAAAACAGCATTATGCTCACAAACACTGATCACCAATACATATTCTGAGTGGAATAATACTTGTTTCAGGCTTATTTTGCATCAAATCTTTCAAAGTTTCATGCTAATATGTAAAATTACAGTTTCCTTACAGATGTATGGAATCCTTCATGATGATGTTTTAAACATCCCCACACTACTGTTTAAACCAGAAAAACATGTGATACTCTGAACAAAGTTAAAAAACCCCTATCAACAGAAACCATCTGTTATTTTTGTATTTGTACTGTATTTAATTACAGAAATTCTCACTTACTGGCAACTGTCTGACCTGAAGTTGTCCAGAATTTACGGTTTATCTAAAAGCTGCCTGTTGTGTTTTTTGATGTCCTGAAACCCAGAATGAGTAACAATGTTAGTGTGTACAATACCATTCTTTATTAACCACAGGATAATTTCCCAAGTAAGAATCTTAAAATTGGTAGTTAGAATAAAATGAATCAAATTAGTTGGGTTTGGAAAACAAAAAGTTAATTAGACATGCTCTAAGTGAATATCCTGCAAACCAGATTACCTTTTATAAGCAGCGGCTTCATTTTCATCATGAAGTCTTTTGCAATATGTTTTATGAGATTAATAATTTGTCAGATGTGGAGGAAAATGAAAGCTTTACTGAACTCCTAAATAACTTGGCTTTAACTAGTCTACTTCTTTTGTTTAAATATAAATAGTACCTTATTTTTTTTTGATTGTTAATTTGATTCAAATATAACCAAGAAACAAATAGCTTAGTTTAAATTAACTTTAATTAATTTCTATTAAGTATATTAATTTTTAAGTGATTGTTAGAATATTTCCATATCAATTTCTGTACAAACTGAGGAAAAGACATAGAACTTTAACTAACACTAAAGTACTCCATTCTGAATGGGTAAACCAAATATTAGTGTCTTTCATGGAGATTATCCTGGCTTAGAGTTGGCATATCACAATCCCATGAAGAAGGTCTCAACAAGAGCTGTAAATGTCACTGCATAGAACTATTCTAAATACAAATGTGATTTCAAGAACTTTGGTCTGCTTCATCTATTCTAATTATCTAAACTACTTCTGGGACTGTCAACAACAAAGTACTTGGAAATAAGCATTAGAACCATGGTTTTGTCTCACAGTATTACTGAGCTGATTCACACCAGCAGACAGGATCTGAGAGAACAATGTAAGTAGGATAATTCACTTTTCCTATTCTTATTGGGCATTGAAGTATGAATTTCTTCGAGGAGTTTTGCTATTCTATTTCACTCAATATTTTTGCCATGATTCTTCTGCTTGCTTCACTGCTGGTATTGATTGCAAATCGTTTGCTGGGAATGCTCTCCACTGAAAATCGCTGAGGAATCAGTTAAACGTGGTTTACTGGGGAGGCTGGGCTAAGGCTTTACTGCTCTCCAGTCCCTCTTCCAGAGCTGTAGTGTCTGCTCCCAAAGCACACAAGGCTGCCACAGATGCACAGGCCTTACTCTTTCCCTTGTTCGGGCTGTCTGTGTGTCCCACTAGAACCGTTGTGAGAGGAACTAGTATACTTTGTAATCAGGGAAAAGAGATGCAGAAATCATTGCCTTTCTTCCCAGAAGAGCAACTAGAAGAATATTAGGAGAGTTTCCTTTCTTAATCTAGCAGCAGAACATATTCCTAGAAAGAGCAGTAGTAGAAATAAGCTACTGCTGGATTGATCAGCAAGATTTTGCTGTAGTTAGGTAATGCAATCACAGGTGCAACGGAATCACAGGTGCAGTTCACTCAAGTTAGATAAAAAGGGTGTTTACAGAGTTGGGATGACATTTAGATTTTATAGCCTTTCACTTAATTATTGGTTAGAACATAATTCATTTTCAGACAGAATCAGGATGGCTGTCCCTTTTTTTGTTTTTTGTTTTTTTTTTTTTTTTTTTGTGTGTGTCTTGATTAGTTGTTTTTTAAGCTTAATGGTCCTGCATATCCTTCTTCAGAGCACACAGGCAGTCTGAAAGAGTGGAGAAAATGAGTGCTATCACACTGAGTTAAATGAAATGTCCCTTGAAAATTGTGGGTCTTTGTTTCTTTCCATGAAATAAGTCTTTTGAAAAAAGTAAAATACAATGAAGAAAAAAATACATAATACTATTTTTGTCACGTAGCTTTAATTATTTTCCAGAATTTCAATGATACCTCAACAGTAGTTGAGCAAAATTATGTCACATCAGTTCAGAATATGATGACTTGTCATATTTTCACAACTACCATTCTTGCAATTTTTCAACACATTTTGGTCTTTGTGCATAGTGTGAATTCCACCTCAAAATCACATATATGATGGTGCATCAATTTGCTCTACTGCTATTTACACATTGTGAAATAACATGAAAATATTAGAACATAAATCCATGCTAGAAGAATATGTTAAACCTTAATTTCCATTTCTAATTTTTTTTCAAACTAACTAATTTTGAAAAGTTTACAAAATTTTAATTTTATGGTAAATTCTGAACTTTCTTTTTCCATATCTGTCTGAAAAGTGTTGAAATGCTTAATTACTGTTTTTATAACTGGTTGCCTAAATGTTGGCAACCTCTGTTATAGTCTCTTTCACAAGTAGTTCTTTTATTAAAACAATATTGGTTTTCCACATTCCCAGCTCTGGTAATTTCCCACTGAAATTTTCCAATTAACCTTAAGAAGCCCAATATGTTAACTCAACATAGTAGGGATAGTTTAATAATATATAGTTTAAATTATCATTGTTATTCTTACATATTTGTGTATTGCTGGCAGTGTGTGCACCTGCACATTCCAAGTTTTGCATAATATTATAGGAAATTATGTGAATCCTGTAGAAACTAGAAACAGAGTTTCTGAAAGTGGGAGAGTGATAAGAAGCAGGGATGCAAAAGTTCTGTAGAGGTTTGAACAGATTTTTTCTCTGATGGCTTGGTTAACTTTGTATTTTTATAACTATCACAAAGGAACAGGGAAGGAACAGACATCAGTTTATGTTTTGTAACATTACAGAAAGGATTTAGCTAAAAGCAGAACTGCAAATTGAAGTGTGAAATAATAATTTCATTTTATCTTCAGTGTGAACATTTAAATCTGTTGGTTTATGTCCTATGTGAGAATTGTTCCAGCTGGAGAAAAGCTTAATGAACATGTAAGACAACTTTGAAAAAACAACGATCTGTTTTCCATGTCCTGGAATGTCATTATGTTCTTCAGCTTTCAGCTGGAAAATAGTTACCTAAATTTGAAAAATCTGTATACTACATCAAAGACAGTCTATATAATTACTATTTCAAAAAAGCCTTTCAGTAGGGATTATGTGTAATTGTTTTTTCATTATTTGCTATAAATTTTGAGAATTGCTATCTTGAAATAAGAAAACATAGACAATGTGTTTCCAAATCACTTCACCACAACACTTACTTTTCTGATTCCTCTTTACCACTCAGTGACTTTTTTTTCAAGTACTAATACTGCATAGTTTAGGACAAAGGGTCTTCAGAATAGCTCATCTAACTTCTTCTGTTTAATACAGCTTACAAATTTCAGTGAGTTCTCTCATACAGCACATAAATTGTACCTGATTTTGTGAGTTGAAGACATCTGTAGTTCATTGATACAGCTGTTCTCTTGTTCTGTAGGTTGATCAGCCAAATCATAAACTCTTACTTCCAGTTCCAAGTTTCCAGAATACACTTAAAAACTGATGGTTTCCCTCCTGCAGCATGGCCCATCTGCCAGCACATAGGACAAATTGAGGCAGAAATCCACACCCTTGTGTTCTACTGGTACACTAACCCATCCTACAGATAAAATTTCTTACTTCTGTGATCATCTTCTTAACATTCCAATGTTATATTAACATCAGAAACTGTCATGCATCATAGTCAAGTCACCTTGCCCTTATTTCTCACAAACTAAAGAGATTAATCTTCATTAGTCTTGAACATAAGGCATTTTTCTCCTGACTTTGCAAATGTTATGTGTGTTTTTACTCACCTATTTGTCAAAAAAAAGAGCACTGGAATATTTCATCATGTAGGGATGAATTGTTCAGCTTTTCTAGTGAAGATATTGTGACACTGTTGTGGCTATAACAAGGTAGTTTTTTCTTAGTGTAATATTTCCTCCCTGATGATGATCACACAAATTCATCTAATTTTTTTCCACCTTCTCCCATAATACCATTTATAAAGTTTCACTTCACACTTAATCTCTAACAACTTCCATATTGTGATTTTTATTGACCCAGAAAAAGACATCTCTTGGTGTTTATGGTAACTGTGGATCTTCACTGCTGCGGATTAAACCTTAAATTGTTGTGAAGAATAGGTTAAAAAATGATGTAGCTCATTGGACCCGACTGAGAACCATAAGAATCACAGCAGTCATATCCCAAAACTTTCAAACTAACCCTGAACACAAGATGACTTTGTGCATTACATCTCTAGCTAACTAGGTTCTCTGTCGAGTCAGCTGCAAGTCACCTTTAAACCTACAAAGTCAAGAAATTTCCAAATTAAAACTTAAGGTCCATCTTTAAATCACCCCTATAATGTCCACATAATTATTTTTATTATGGTTATCCAACTAATTTGGAGTATTGATGTATGATGAGATCAGGTAAGGACTGTATGTCAGCCATAAATCCTGATTTCCTTGATTCAGTCTGTATGAGTCAGGCTGCAGTATAGACATTTATTTCAGTTTAAATCCCTCATTACCTGCTGCAAGTACACAGTGTCAGAGTAGATGAGAGGGGCACAAAAACAACTTTAAACAGAACCAGAGCATTTTGAAAAACGTTGTTCATTGGGTAGTTATAGAGTCATTCAGCCTCTTCTCCTGAGATTCAGAAATTCCTTTCTCTCCTGAACCAGACAACATTTGTATCAAAAGTCATGCCTGGCTGAATGTCTCTCTGACACAACCCTAATCTGAAACCTGGTAGTCAGTGCTCTCTGTGAACCTTCTTCAACCCTTCTCACACAGGAGAAAATTGGTCCTCAACTAGAACAAGTGAGGTCAGGTAAAGCCTGCTGCTGACTTTCATAAAATGATCTGCTGCAAAAATTTATTTGCCCTTCAAGGCAAACATGAAGGCTGGTCAGTTTTATTAAACTGTTTGCACACTCTCAGCCTGTATAAGTCTATATTTAATATTTTTTTAAAAATTTAAAAGTTCTTATGGAATAGTAATTGACTGAAAATGCTGGAGAGCAAAAAAAGTTAAATAAGAACAGGATAGATGCAGTAATTGAAAGCCAGTATGACTATCTGTGTCAACATAGGTCATCTTTGAGTGTGGGCAACATGACTGAGATGGTGGCTGTTTGATTTTTCAATCTTTTCTTGAAGTTACCAACATATCCAAGTGGCAGGCCACATGTAGTGGGGACATCTCCTGAGAATGAGTTATGCTCAATAAAACTTTCTCTTTGAAGTCAGGCCAACAGACTTACAAGACAGTAATGTCTGTGGTTTGCTGCACCTGAAACTGATTCCTGGATGTCCAGGAGGAATAAAAGACTTTGATTTCCCTTACCTTCAACAGGATTAGAATGTAAAAACAAAACCAAACAAGCCAAATACAAAGCCTGTGCAATAACTGTGAAGATATAAATTCAATCTTATAGTAATTTTGTTGCCTGAAATTGAATACCTCCTCTAGATATACCTTTTACAGTGTCAATAGATCTTTATGTGGGTACAATATTGTTCTAAGAACAGCTATTTAGAGATCCATTTAGCTGGGGGTTCTTGTTTGAATAGTTATTGATAACAATCACTCCAGTCAGAACAAGGACTGTGAAAACAAAAAAAAAAAAGGTTTTCTCCTTTTTTTTTGGACAATATTCTAGTCTTAAATGTGTCAGCATAACACCAGCACAGCACCAATAATTTTGCAGTGGAAAAAAACGTGTTATGTATACATGTATATGTACAATGTTAAAGTTCTGATTTTCTACAAACCTCTGTGATGATTAACATTGTCTTTATTTTATTGCCTAATAACAAAAGGAAAAAACCTTGCAACGGAGTTAAAGTGGTAAGACAAAAAAGCAATTTTTAATGGAAGTTCTCAGGTGCACAAAATACAGCATTGCACATAGGTGATACATGATTTCTATAACTTTTATAAGGTTAATGAATTTGTATATCTAGCCTATGTATCCAACAGGAAATCAGTTCTCTCAGTAACTCACCCCTTTTTTAGCCCCCTTGGAGTGGGTCCAGGGGCTCCTTTGCCCTATTTGCTCTTTATGTCTCTTAAATTCTGATAGAAAAATAAGATGTCTTTGCTAGGAATTCTCTTCTGAATAACATTACTAAACAGAATTTCAAGAGTGTATTAGTAAGGATTTATTACGCTGTGAGAGAATGACAGGAAAAATGCTGGAAGTTACACAAACATATCAAACATCTACAAGGCTACAAAGATACGAAAAATTTATAAAAAGCTAAAAAAATCCTTACACATCAATTTCATGTTTTGGTTTCCTATAATTGAGACAAATAAGTTCTGTATGAGATGGGTTTGAATTCTGTGTATAAATTCATAGTTAGCAGGAGAGTTTGCTCCTTTGCTAACATGTCACCCCTGTCAAGCAGAAGATACTACAGATGCTTACTTAGCTGGTGCTAGACAGGGACTGCTGTGAAAATCTTCTAAGGCAGGTTGCAGAGTTTTCTTGTGTTCAACCATTTTTTAAGCTACAGAGATCCCTTTATGGCAATATTAGATAAAGTTATCTACATGGTGGACGTGAAGTTAAATGAAATAATCTCCCTTTGCACATCCATTTGTAGCTCATACTCTCTGTTAAGTAATCAGACACTGAATGAGTCACACAAGTTGCTCTTCATTTGCATGACATGAACAAATTGATCTCTTACACAAAAACCATTCTGATGGTTTTTGTCTGAATGATCATCAATTTATCATTTTCTCTGTTATTTTATACAGAATTAACCTAACAGCAGCAGCTGTACCAAAGCCAAGCACACAGATAAGGTGACTGTTTACTCAGCTTCAATCTGCCTCATTTTCTGTAGAGCCTTTTGAATGTAGCATTGCCCAGAAACTTATGCTCAGATAATGAATTATTTTAACTCCTTTCCAGGAGCCATTGGTTGTCTGAATAGAGATTGCTATTCTTCAGATACAGACTTTGTCTTTCATTTCTAAACTTATAATTTCATATTTGGCTATATTCAGACACTTCTGTAGTTTATGTCCAACTTGCTGAATCAGCCAGGATGTTCCAAAACTTTGGTCTATTTTTGTTTGTATTTTTCAGTTCACCTGCCTTCATATGTTTTTGGAATTAATTAACATTTCTTAATTTTTCTCCAGGCCTGTAATAGAAATGTTAGATGCCAGAAGGTCCCAGGTTACTCCCTGCAGGATCTGACTACAGTATATTAATTAATTCCTCTTTTACATAATTAAGAAATTATTGGTCAATTCTTAATGTGATGCTTAGACTCTGTTAGACACTTGCTTTTCAGGTTCATGAATTAAAATAGTGAAAATTACTGGCTGAAATTAATCTTATTGATTATTAATTTTATCAAAGTTTTAATTTAATTTAAAACCATATTGCTTTGATAACAGCAATTTGTTGTACCACAATAATGATTTTACTCAACTTATTTTTAGTTGGCTAAACTTTGTATTTCCTTTGTTTAGAATTTATATCAAACAGTTATGCCTATTCTGCCATCTTAGCTTTGACTCAGCCAAATGTTACTGGTTTGAAGTCAGACTGTATGGGAAACTGGAAACAGACGAAATGGGAAAGACTGAAGAAATGTTCAGCTGCAATAGGCAGAATGAGATGTTCCTTCCATTTCTTAAAGAAACAAGATATGTCACCAAACAGAAAACTCTTATCAATAAATGACTTTTTTACCGCTATTATTATAAATACCAGGAGCAGTTGTAACTGCTCCTATGTAATAAGTGAAGTTTGAAAGACAGATTTTAATGAGAACTTTTAATTCAAGTTTACAAGGTTTTCACATTACTTGATCCATCCATTGTGTACTTGTGCTTATTTTGGGACCAAGACACATTAAATTTATTAAAGCATATTTTATGTGTCATTTGGCAGCCTAGTTTCAAAGCAAGCTGAATTCTTTTGAAGGACACTAAGATCTTGGCTTTTTAAATTCTTTCACGTTATTTTGGTATTAAAAGGGATTATTTCATGCTAACTTAAATCGCCCTACTTTTTACTATTTTGCATGTCATGGATGTAATATTTATCAAAAGGTGGCCTACTTTAAATTCGTATCCTAATTGCTTATTTTCTGTAAGTGACTGACTCACAGAACAGAGACATCCCATCCAAACTCAGTGAATCATTGTGTACTTCTTGCAGCCCTAAATCCTCTACTTCCATCTGGGGAAATTTCAGCTGTCCAAATAATCCTGTTCTGGACACCTTGATACCCCAGAAAAGATGATCACAATGCCCATTTTGTGTCTAAAGGTTGAATTCCAACATATCATTGTGGTTCTAAGCTCAAAGAAATACAAAAGGCTCACATTTCAAAGGCAAATATATACAGATCAGAAACTAAACCAAATCGGAATCAGAAAAAGACCAACCTGTTGTTCATTGATAGATGATATTATTTGTACACTTTCTAAATTGAAATTTTCTAAATTTTTGACCAAAGATTTTTTATTCAACATCTCAGTGGTTGACTCCTGTTCAGGATGATAGGAAATGATGAGTGAAATAATCCTTGATATGACAGGAATTCTTTCTTTTTCTTAGCTGTTTCTTTTTGCTCCTAGGGATGCAACTTCATTACCTTTTTCAATTTATACACGCTTTCAAGTTATTAATAATTCTACAAGTAATTAATTTCCCATTTTAATGAAACTTTTAAAAAGTTTATCAAAGTGTAATTTGCTGGTGGATATTAATTTAAAAAGTAAAGTCCTCTAGAGGAGTATAATTTCAGATAAAGATGCTAAAATGTACCTATGTGCCTGTGAACTGTGATCTAAATTGCCATGATATTCAAGAGAGATCTACTCTATGGAGCCTAGAGACTGTTAATCACATCAGGAAGTAGGCATCACGTTTCCCACATTTTTCTACAGACTGCTCTCCAGCTGCCAGTCCCAAAAGATAAATATATCCTGTATGTCCTGAATTACATTTGTATGACAGTGCTTTTAAGTCTCAGCAGTCCTGGTGCCTTAGATCCTACCAGGCACCTCTGGAGCTGAGGCCCTATGTGCTGGAGCACCAAAGCACTCGTGCTGTGACACAGCATAGACACCGAACAGACAGCCTTGACTGAGTGTCCCTGAGCTGGCCCTCTCCCCTGCTGTCACTCAGGTCCTATTTCCAAGGTCAGGTAACTCTGATCCAGCTGATCCAGGGTCTGCCCCTGAAGCCCAGCCCTGGATCCTGTGCGGTGCAGTGTGTGCCATGCCATGTGTGCTGCTCTCCAAGCCAGCTGTGGTGCTGGGGACAGTTTGCTCCAGGGAATGGGATGCATTCCCTCCATCCTATGCAGGCTTCTTCCAGTGCTCTCCCAATGGACCATGGGTTGCACAGCACTGAATTCTGCCTTTATGCTTCATCATGCTACAGATAAACATCCTCAGTGTCAAGCTGCAATAATACACGGGGGACGTGGGCATGTGAGGCTTAGGGAAAACACTGCAGTGCACTGTGGACACACAGACTGAGATTCAGCTGCCTAATTCTAAATATTCCGTGTTAGTTTATGTGTTGATAGATACCTCACCTTTCTTTCAACTGCAGCTCCAGAAGGAAGTGGGTTTTCTGCAAACCTGTCCTTCATGCCAACTCTGTGCAGATGGTTTGGATACATTAGGGCATATAAATGGCACAGGGAGCCAGTAATCAATTTTTTTAGTGGTTGTTTTTAATAATGCAGATGTCTTTTTTATCATCTATTTCATAATGATAATTATAATATTGGCATGTTTTCTTTTAAATATTCCAAGTAGTTCCATTGCATAAATTGAGAAAAATTCATATTTGAGTAATGAAATGAAAATTCTGCCTTTATGTTTTCAGAGAACAAGCTGGAAATGTCAGCCAAGTACATCCTAGATTCTGAGGACTATAAGGCAAATGAGTAGAGCCCCAAATTCACTAATGATACATCATATAATTTTTTATCACTTTCATTCTTGTTTTAATTTTAGCAGACAGTACACATAGCATTCCTTCTATTTTTGTATACTAATAGTAGATGATATTACATTTATTCAAAGAAAGCTTGGAGGCAAACTCCTTCCTAAGGGAAAAGAGCCAACCACCAGTGCACTGTGGGAAAAATCCATTAATTAGCAAGTTATGGAAAGGTTGCAGAGAGAGAGACTATCTTAGGGCATGGAAGCTTTGGAACAGGTTTTATTGGCCAGGCACTGTCACTATTCCTCTATGTGAGACAAAAAAGTCATTTGTAAACAAACTTTGAGACATTAATGATGACATTTGAGAGCTGAAATCTGAAAACCTGCCCTGGTGAAACCAAAACAGAAGAAATGATTCCCAGTGAGTCAGAAAATAGTTCAGAGCTCTAAAGAAATGAGTCAGAAACTAAATATACTGAGTAGGACAACGACATGAAAAAAAAAGCTTTAGCAGTAGAAAGAAGCTGCAGGAAACTCAACCTAATTCAGTCAGGCTAATATGATCAAAATCTGTGAACCAGTTCATTTATATTAAATATGGTATGAGGTATTTTGATCCCTTTGAAAAAAGTGGAATTACATAATCTGTTTGCAAGCAGTAGGAATTAAGTGTTTAATGAGAAAGGTAAGAATTCCATGGGAAGAAAAGGGAAAGCAAGTAAGGAAACAGAGGACCAGAAAAGCAATTATAACCAAGAAGTGATAGAAGTTTCATTGCTCCAGACTGGACAGAGACTGGACTGGACAGACTGGACTGGACAGACTGGACAGGCTGCCAGTGCAGCCTGGAGTCAATGGGCAGCTGCAGTCTGGAGGGCCCAGAGACCAATGCTGTTGCTTGGACAGAATGAGCACTTCCAGCTGCCCTGCTTACTGGGGTGTGCATCCATATAATTACATCTGCTGTTCATGCAAATGTGACCATAGCAATAAAACATCCTTTCCCAAAACTGAATATTTGGACTGGAATTTTGCAATACTCATAGCCATTTAAAAGCTACACATAAGCATTTGAGGGCATGAGACATCACTGTTTGCCCGTGGTTTAGTCACTAACTAAATCTGCACATAAAATGGAAGCTAACTGTAAAAAGCCCTTTAATATTTATTTTTTCTCTATTCTAAATTATATTGTCAGGCTGGGGAGATTTATACCCTCAGAACAGAGTTGCAGATGAGATCATACTGGACATCTTACAACAAATTTCCTGATGGCTGCACTCTTTGTCTCTTGTTCTGCTAAAATGAGGGCCTATGTAGAAGTATTCTTACAAGTGATAAAATATTTCCTTATGCTGAAAGTGTAGGTGTTGAAGAGAGGGAAATGTACTTTATTCTGTTTGTTAGAACTACAGTAAGCTTTACAAAGCCAGTGTGCAAAAAACCACAAAGGTTAAAGGCAAGAAGCAGGTGGTGGTGCCTGGGCTCACTGTAAATACTTTGATTTGCATAGACACTCTAAGAACAAAAGAACAATATGTAGAGGGCATGAGAGATATGAAAACATCAACTGAAGTGAGTAATAAGCAGAATAATTGAAAATAAGCCATATTTGAGAGATACTCAAATACTTTTGCAACATCTATCCAGGAGCAGATTCCTGTTGCATCCAAACAAGAGGTTCTAAATTATTCAGTGTTATTATTTCCATTCTTACCATAGACAGTATCATGGCATGCAAAAGAAGAAAAAAGTTTAATTAGACTTCTTACCAGTTTTGTGGTTAAAAATAGCAGTTGGATTTCTCAGATTTACATACAGGTTTTTTTTTTCCTCTGAAGATAGTATAAGCCATTTCCTCTACCTTCTTCCACTGCAAAATATTCAAAAAGGCAAATCAGATCTTTCTCAGTAGAAAACAATTCCAAAACAGGTACAGCAAAATGTTTAAATGGCTTTGATAATCTTGGAAAACTTATCAAACACTAATGGGATGATGGAGAGAAGGTTAGATCATTTACTTTGAGCAATAAATTAGACATCATGAAGTCTAATCTTGCAGGTGTCTAGTCTTGTGGAATTATTCAAAGCCCTTAGACTGAGTAAATCTCTTCACAGATGATACGCCTTTTAGACAGAGGTAATGGTAGTTCTTAAGGTTTTTCAGAGTTAGTCAGAGATACTACATTACTTATAAAGAAAATATCTGCGTCTGGCCCTGTGAAATATTAAGTCCAGGGTTGTCTGCATATGTTGTGGAGAAGGCATCTACCTTTTTACATTCTTTGTGGTAAGTAATTGCCAGAAAATAAAGGGGAAAGGAAGGGAACAAGCTGGTCCAAGGAGAGCCACATTGCTGTTTCCTTTGTCTCCTAAAACTATACCTCTAAAAAAGGAAAAGAAATTTAGAATAACATTTATTTATTTGGTCCTTTGCATGCCCACT
Organism: Nicator chloris; assembly: GCA_013400495.1. Lineage (NCBI taxonomy): Eukaryota > Metazoa > Chordata > Aves > Passeriformes > Pycnonotidae > Nicator > Nicator chloris. The sequence continues at coordinate 9,510 of WAAE01008957.1, read as the reverse complement.
GACATGTCTCACCAAGAGGGATGTTTCCAACATCCCTCCATAGTGTATGACCTGGGAAATTTCTGTAATTCCTCTTCAACAGAAGTAGCTGCAGGTTCAGGTCCTTCTATTGGAGGGAGAAGGCATCAAATCTGTCTCCCACTTCTGACACAAGAGGTTTAGGTGAGGCACAAATATAGAAAGAGTGAGCACTGCTGCTACTGACACTGAATAAACTCTTCCTCACTGTCCTTGAACACTCTAATTTGTATGACACGGGAAGACAAAATTCTTTTCAAAATCAATATGCATATACTTACATGGTATATTTTAAGCTAGTAATCCAACTTCATGTGCAGTTTATTTTTTTCAGATGTGCAAGAGCAACTAACAATTATTTTCTACATCATCTCATACCTCTAGCTCTTTCCTACTGCATCTCCTTACTTGATATGTTCTTGAAACACATAAAACACAAAAAAAAGAATGTATGTTTGTACCCAGTGAAAATTTCACTTAAAAACTTCAGAGCCTTTTATGCCATAATTTCTCCAACCAGTCCTAAATATCTTCTTTAAATAGGACGGATTTTGCCTTTAGAGAGCCATTATCATTCCACATTGAAGAGTCCAGATGACAGTCTGTATTTGATCAGCTGAGTTCCATCATTTGTGATGTGGAATTTCCTTTTCAGCACCATATTTCTAAGTCTAAAGGTGACTGACATAGCAAAGAGCATGGCACCAAAACGTATAGGCACTTCAGCAATAAATTTTAAAGGTAGGTGCAAAGTAAGTGTGTGAAGACTGACAAACATTCTGTTTAAGAAATTTCACAGCTCAAAAGTAATTATTTTTTAAGAGATAGTTTCATGTGTTAATATCTTCTGGGTTTTTCACACCTTCCTTCACTGATCCTTAGAGCTAATATTAGTGATAATAATAGTAATGGCTATAACACTTACCAATTAATGGTGACTTCTTTTCTCAAAATCAAATACAGATTAAGCTTCCCAGTCTTCTTGTGAAGTCATATATCCATTTACATCAATGGCAAATATATAATATGCCCCTATTGTCATTTACCACTTTTTGACTTTCCCTACTTTTGAATGATGATCCCTTTTTACATCTTCATTTAAATTACATTGTAAGACTTTGAGAGCATAATTACTTCTTCCTTTATACTTTTCATTGGCAAGAACTGAATGGCAGGACATTGCTATAATGTTAATGATCCCAGGGATTTAAAAATTTATCACAAGACTGTCAACAGTAGAGTATGAGTGGGGACCAAGTAAGAATTCAGCCAACCTACACAGATTTTAAAGAATATTTCAATGATGACTCACACAGGCTGCATGTGGATCATCCTGAATGCAGGTGCTTCACTATTAGAAAACATTCTATGTCTTCTTTCGGATGTCCCATCAGCAAATTGTGATGCATTAATGTACAGATACATCAGGTACCAAAATACCTTACTGAAATGACCTTATGATAAGTATCTTACAATACTGTAGGAACCATGATTGTTACACACTTTGAAACCCAGAGCTGAATGAATGTGCGGCAGATTTTATTTTATTAAAAACATGTACATTTTAAATATTAAGTTTATCCCAAGCCATTTTCTTTCACATAGACAGACAGTATTCCTCTTGTTTCTTCTTTTGCTCAATTGACTTGAGTGTACTTCCAAGGATGAAGACTTCTGGCAAGAGTAATGGAAAAGGAACTTCCATTTCATATCATAAGAACACTGAGAATCTAAATCTTCCTCATTTGATACAAAAAAGCTATAGAATATTTTGTCCTAAGTGGGAAGTGTGCATTCTGTTGAGAGTTCCATTTCCACAACATATTTCATACTGCAGATCTGAACATAAATGTTGGACTTGAAATCTTTTATCTTGAGGGATGTTTCACATTCAAATCCAAGTCTAGAAGGCAGAATTTGATCTTCAGGGCTCTAATAGGTCAAACTAAACTTAATTATCAATAAGTGTTTTGTTTTGCTCTTCTCCAATATGATATTTAAATGTAAATGTTGTCTTCTGGGCTGTCACATCCACTGTGACATAAAAACTCTGTACATAGTGATGAAACTGAAACTGCTAAATATGTAGTGGTGACCTTTCTGTACTGTTCCTCCTGAAAGCTCATCAAAGAAGTTGGAAACTTAAGGCTCACAACACAAAGGTCACCCATCACTTACTTGTGTTTTGAGGGACTTTGGTCAGGGATTGACTCATTAGCAAGTCTGTGTTTTGAGAAGCTGCTTCTTCGCTAAGGTAACAGTCCAAAAGATGCACTACTTATAAACAAAATATGTTCTGAATAGAAGAAATTATTTTATCTCAAACAAATAAACATTAATAAGCCTGAGTACTCAGTGAACAGTCTAATATAGGTGTAATGTAATCAGCAGATAGTTGATACTTCCTCTTCCATTCCTCCAAGTAGCAGCTGTTTTGCACTGCAACTTCTTCAGACTTGGCACAACAGTCATTACTGGTGTTGTGCCAAATGTAGGAACAGGGAGGGCTGGGAGCAGGATGTTTATGAGGAAAACTTTAGAAACCATCTATCCTATAAACTGTTCCACACCTTCATTCTGTACACCATTCTTCATTTTTGTTTTAGGTAAGCTTTTGTGAATACTATATGTTAATTTAATCTATTTTCCTAACAATTATGATCAAAAATTTATTTACTTCCGATATACTCTTTAGAAGCAGCTATATTCCAAGAAAATCAGTTCCAATTTACAAACTGCATGTTGGTGTTCTCTTTACTCTTGGATAGAAACCATGATTGGTCTGTTGGATCAATAATATACTGGCTCAATGTTTTCATTTGGGAAAGCAAAGGTCGTTAATTATTCCCAATAGTTCAGTTTCATCAAATGAACTTTACTTGTAAATTGTGTATTTTGGATGGCAGTAACTGATATTTTCATATCTTGGCAAAGACTAACTACAAGTACATTAAATGGGTAGCTGAATAATGATATGATTCAACTGATACTTTGGAGACGGGTAATTATGACCTGGGACAACCTTGGTTATTTGTTTCTTGTAACCAAGCTTACTGCTGATTTACTTACAATTTACTGGCTATAACTCAGTGCTACCCAGCTCTGGCATAGAGATCTGGGTTTGCTGAGCTGTTACCACATGAAGAAATGTACTCTGAGCTAATTCAGAACAAATATTTGTCAAAGAGTGGTGGGCGAAAAGGAAGATAAGAATGTGAGACTGTAACATTATGTAGGTAGAAGACTATTTCAGGGGTCACAGAGTTTTTTTTTTTAATAAATAGTCAATAATTGGCTGATTTACTGATTTTGTAGAATTTACTGATTTTGAAGATATTGTAACAGAAGAACTCCGACTGGGTAGTTCAGTCACGTTGATGAAAACAGTAATTCACATGAAGAACTAAACTGGAATTTTCATTGTAAAGGAAATTATTTTTCAATTTTGACATTTATTTTCAGTCCAAGAGAATGAAGTTTGGCTTTTATTTTGTTTTAAAGGCTGCAATCTTAAAAAGAATTGATTTTGAGTCAGTCAAAATTGTTCATAGTAATGACATTCTATGTATTTCCTTGCAACTTTAAATTTCAAACTAGACTTGAAATTCCATTTTAAAAATGCCATTTAAAAAATATAATTTTTTAATGTGATATTTTCTGACACATCTAATAATAATAACTATGTGGCAGGCATTGTGAATGTGGGAGGGTTTTGGAAATTTGATTCCAGGCAGGGAAGTCATAGCCAATCTCTTCACCATCAGGGCATGGGTCGGCAGAGAGGCACGTTTAACTTGTCTAAGAAATCCTGATGGAGCCAGTAGAACTACTCACACAGATCTTGATTCTGTAGCTTCTTTCTCATGTGATTAACACTGCTGCTATGGGTAGTAATGGGTTAAATAAAACCAGGTAGGCTTGCACTATTCTGGCCATAAATAGTAGTAACACCTTAATGAGAGTGTAAAAGTAGCTGTAACAGAAGAGTACCTGATTTGACTGGTATTGCCAGTGTGGCTGGCTCTTTACAGAAAACGTGAGATGCTCTTCCATGACAATGAACACTCTTTTTTACGTACTTTCTCAGCTTTTGTCAAAGTTCAGCTCAAGACCTCCTGGTCCTGCAGTTGCATCTACACTTTTGTCATTGTCCAGTCCTTTCCTTCCATTAGAATGTGTAACTTGTTTTTCCGCAATTGAATGACAATGGTGGGTCAACCTTTATTAGCCACCAGTTGCCTACCAAGGGAACACAGACTTCTCTGGGATGGGCCCTCCGTGAGGCCACAAGTCCTGTCAGGAAATCTGCTCCAGTGTGGGCTCCTCTCTCCATGGAGCCACGGGTCCTGCCAGGACCCTGCTTCAGCACAAGCTTTTCACAGGTTAACAACCTCCTTCATCATCCCCCTGCACTGGAATGGGGTGCTCTGGGGGCCACAGGTGGATCTCTGTTTCCCTGTGGATCATTATGCAGAGGGACATCCTTCTTCACCACGGGCTTCACCACAGGCTTCAGGAGAATCTTGCCTTCTGCCCCACCTTCTGCACAGATGTTGGGGTCTAAAGGGACGTTCCTCTCACATATTCTCCCCTCTCTCTTCTTGTAATGGTGAGGGGTTTTTTTTTTTCCTTCTTAAAAGTGTTATCACAGAAACTCTACCAATGCCACTGATGGGCTCAGCTTTAGTCAGTGGAGAGTCTACCTTGGAGCCAGCTGGAAGTGATTCAGTCCAACCACTTGGGAAGGTGTTTCTCACAAAAACCACTGCTATGGCTTTTCTGCTACCATAACCTTGGTACATAAACCAATACACTTTTGGACTCTACAACAGTCTTTGCTGAAGTTCTGCTGTCTATCACATTTCTTCTCATAATAAAAAACAGATGTACTTCATTACTACAAGTAATATCCAGACACTTCCACATTTCTCTTTCTCAATTTTTCCACAATAGGAAGATATTTACTGTATTTTCATATTTTGAAAACTTCTTCCTTTCTTAGCTTTGTAACTGATTTTCTCTGGAAGTCTAATGGCAAAAAGCATGTCCAATAAACCCTGTCAAATGCAGAATTGATTTTACTGAACCCAGAGAAGAACAGCTAATATTAAATTGTAGAAGAATTTTATTTCTATTCAGAGAAGCATATTAAATATTTTGGAGTGAGAAGATACTGAGATTAAAGGAATCTGTGATACAAATGATGTTCATATTTATTCATTCTGCTTTTCTATAATGATGTGTTTGATTGATCTACTTTGCATTCCTTAACAGGGAAAATTGAACAACAAATAACATCTTCAAAGTATTTTGGTGTCAAAATCCTTCATTGACTTCATTATACATAATTGAACATGAGAAAAACAAGATAGAAAATCTCTTAGAAAAAGTATTATGACAAACTGTTTCGTAGCAGATGTATGAAGTCAACTTCATATGTGTAATTTTATACATTATTGCATTAATTGTTTCAATAACAGCAAAACAATGAGAGTAGATCATAAATATAGTAGTTCATAAATACTGAAGACTGAAATCTCTGTCCAAGCCTGTTGAGTCTCAGTTCGTGCCATGACTTCTTGCCAAGAGAGATGTTTGCTATGGAGACCATAAAATGTGTTATGTGAAGGTAGTTCACAAAGCATTTTTAGTCAGTTAAGTTAACACAACTTTTAAAACAGAGTGTTTCCTGGGATGACATCAAGTTGCTTTTGGCAGGTGCTGGGAGGATCTGATTGACACCTGGTCACAATTTTTATGGAGCAGGTAGAGGGGAAGAAATGCAAGGTCCCTGTGTCATCTGTGGAGATGGTGATGGTTGCAGTGGGATGGATGAGAGAGGGAATATTGCTAGAGTGCTGCATTAACAGTGGGTTGCTGCAAAGTTTTAATTTGAAGGAGTATCAGCCCTCAGACTTCTCCATTTTGCTATGCTCTGGAGTTATGCCTCTGGCAGATAACTAAATTTTGGGAAATAAATTATGGGTCATTTTTTACATTGAGTGAAGTAAAAAGCAAACGGTCAAAGGGTTGCTGTGACATCCTTTTGTCTGATTTGCTTCAAGGTTTCACCTGAACGGTGTTGTCTCCTCAGGGCAATTGGAAATTATGTTGGTTTTTTTTTTCTAAAATGGCATAATATTATTTTAACAAGAACTTTTTTCTCTGAAGGATGTGGTTTAAAGGAAAACAAAACTATTTGAGAGCTCTAATTAAGTTGACAAATAAAAGGGAAAATGAAGGTGAAAACAGACTGGTTCATTTTGGTGAGAAAAATAAAAACTTTTTGTTTAGGAACAAGCCCAATATAAACATTTTTTTCACTGCATCTAAATAAATCCATGGTGCTCCATGGATCTCTCTACTTCTCTGTCTGTGTTTCCAGCTGTCTGGCATCTGCATTCTTTCCTTTAAGGGTATTTTTTAGCAGACAATTACAGAAGAGGTCCTCTCCAAATCCTTAGAAAACTTAGGATTATAGAAAAAAGATAGGATACTGACTATAGTGCTTGGCCAGAAATAAAGAGATTTAAGTTACACTTACATACTTACACACTTGCACACACACACACACGCATATATCTCATTGGTGTTAGAATTGGATAATCTTCTTGTTCAGATTGCACTGCTAAAGAATTTGTTCCCCTCTCCTTTTTTCCCTCCTGTGTTGTGCCACTGCTGCCTTGCGCTGGCTTCATAAACAGCTTGGGAAAGGAAAAAAAATAGATTTTTCTTCTTGCAATGTCATTATTACTCTAGGGCTGGGAAAAGACAGTGAGAAGGTGTGACCAGGAGAGGTGAGAGAGAGTTTGACTGGTGCTGTTGGGAGCAGCATTTATGTAGATTGAAACTGCTTCTCAAAATCACTAATTAGTATTTTTACATGAAGGAGCAAAGTCAGCCATAAGTAATCCATGGTGGAGGCAAAGGAGACTGACTTTTTTTTTTTTTTCCTGCTAGTGGCTGTCACTGCAGCACTCTTTGATCCTTAGGTTTTGCATGAAATAAAAGATACCTAAGGAGAAAGCAGGATACTAGCTGTCCTGTACCTATGGAACAGAGCTTGCTACAGCTAAATTATACCTGAGTAAGCTGAGAAATTTTTAGAACATAACCATTCTTTCAAATATATAATGAATATTAACAAGTTAGCGATATTTCCTAGGACTTGCTTATTATTGTGTTGGAAAGCTAAAAATAAGCCATTTCAAACATAATTTAAACAAACAATTTATCCAGCTCATTTATTTTCTTTACATATTGATCTGTTATGCCAGATTTCCTTTGCTCAGAAACTATTCAAGACTAGAGACCATGTTAGACCTAAAGTTGTTAGAAGACCTGATTTTCTGTCCCATGATGAAATTTGGGGTTAATATGGAAAAAAAGTGTTAAGCAAAAAATGCTGAAAAAAAAAAATCCGTAGGAGAAAAATAGAAAAAGAAAATAGCAAAAAAAGTTTCAAGATATGATTTTCACAGAAAATAATTTTTGAAAAATGATTAACAAATATTAATTTTACCTTTCCATTTACCATCGTAGCAAAATCTTGTCCATTTACTTTGGTGCAGACTGCTAAACAATGATAGAAAATATGAGAAAAAAAGAATTTTTTTATTAGTGGAATGTTTCTCTCAGAGAGTCTCTTTGAAAGAAAATTTTACTTTGAAATCCATATTTTGTGCCTTGTCAAGACTGGATCTATGTTACAACCTGAGAGATAAGAACGTCATGACTTAGGCAGTTTATAGATTCCCAACGGCAAAAAGAAAATTAAGATCAGAGAAAGAAAAATCAGCTCTTTTGGGTTTTTAATTGTTTTAAAATTGATCGTCTAGTTGTATGAAATGTCACAAATTAAATCAGATGACCTCTTGTTTTGTTCAGTCTGTGACACAGGTATAAGAGTAATTGAGATGTGATGACTTCTCCCCAGTGTTTGCCTTCAGTGACTGTACAATACTTCCCACACAAATCTTGGTAGATATGATTTGATTCTTTACCTTTAGAATAAAATGAATTAACTTGGAGGAGGTTTAAAATCAGAACAAGCAAAAGCGATGGTCCATTTTAAGGAAGAAAGTGATCATATTGAGGTCAGCTGATATTGCATGTTTGAGGCCCTCATATATTAAAATATGTCACCAATTTGTTTTGACAGCTACAGGGACGAGATCATACTTTTGGGATGATCATGGAGGCAGCTTCTTACTGGAAGTATTCCCCAGCACATAGTGGGGAGAGGAGAAATGCTCCATGGTCCTGCCATGGAGATGCAGTGCCACTCAAAGTCCTAAATGCAGGGGCAGGAAAAGATTTGTTGCTCTCAAGAGAGAGGTTGTTGGTAGCCCTTACATCAAGTTGTTCCTTCAATTTAATGCTATCTTTTTGGGTTTTTGCTGTTGGCTCGCCTATTTATATGCTTATCTATGCTCCTCTATTTAGGTTTTGCTTAATTTCTTTAGGTTCCAGTCTTCTGAAAATCTCTTGAGTTGCCTTAGACATCATCCAGCCCATCTCACATACACTTACTCGACTCAGTAAATTTTATCCTGTTTTAAGGGCTCATATTTCCAGTCAATCTCAGGTCCATCTCTATCTCCTTCTGACCACTGCCATCTGCTTTAGTTTCTGACCAACTGCCTTCGTCACGCTGATGAGTCTATAAATCACACAGAAACCAAGCCACGTGGCCTTTTTTGTGCTTACGTATAGGAAAACACCCGAAGGAGACCTCAACATTTCTTGTACGGAAAATAATTTCCTTACATGGAGGTTTGAACTCCGAGCTTCTCTATAAACTGGTTTTGAAGCAAGTATTGGAATATAAAAAGGAAAATTTATAAAATCTGAAAGGTATACAAAACACTTCAGGCTTTTCTGTGCTAGAAGATACATGTGAGTGTCCACTTGGATAGTAGTCAGGAGATTTAACTGGCTTGATACGTTTATAATTTGAAAAATTTACTATGACTCCTAATAGAATGAAACTATATTTAGTTGTGCTCTTTTCCAAACATGGTAGAAACCCACCTTAGATTTTGAACTCTGAATAACCTACCTGTCTGTTTGATAAATGGTTATGTTGTTGTAGAGAATATTAAAAGCTAATCCTACAGAATTTACAGCAATATCTTTATACAGAACTTATAGGCAAATATTTTTGTAAATACTTGAAGAGTTCAGGTCAGTTATTTGTGGGATCATATCACTCTTTCCTTAAATATATTTTGACATCTCTCAATTAATGCATATTCTCACAAAACCTGAGATGTTTCACCAATGATATCACAAAATTATATTTATCCCTCCATAAAAATGTTTAGTGATAATATTTTTTTACTATTTTAATTATGTGGTTCAGTGAGGACATAAGCTAGCAGGATTTGTGTTGATATCATAAGCAGAAAAATGATTAAGCATCTTGAAAGTTGATATTACTTTCAATAATTCCTTAGAAAATTTCAAACTCTTGTTTCCTAAATTCAGTTT
>WAAE01008956.1:0-45399 GCA_013400495.1 Nicator chloris | reverse complement strand
ACTTAACTAACAAGTAAAATGTTTTTAGGACTGTTCTACAGAAAATGCAAGTTGCTTTCTAAGACAGAAGTTACCCATGACACCAAACTCTTCTGCCTAATGTTGCCTAAGGGCACACATCTCCGTGTTCCCACTGGACAACATGTTTACCTCAAACAAATTATTGCAGGTAAGAAAAATTGAGAATGTAGTAATGGATATATTTACATAAATCCTTTTCATAGTGTTGGGAGAATGCCAAGTCCGTGGCCACTAATTCCCTGGTTATTGTTAGTAAGTCTCTGCTTCCAGGATCACAATCAGTGCTTAATAATGAACTGACTGGATTAATATTAATGGAAAGCTAATTATTGAGATGACTGGCGTTTACTGGTGACCTTATTGTCTCTACTGTCAACTCTCCCTTTAAAAACACCAAAGCAGTGCTGTTCATCTTTGAAGTGTGGGAAGCTTATTGTATATGTCTTATGTATCATTAGTCATTCCTTTTAGTTTGCAGCATATTTGAAATGAGGAGGGTACTGTTGCCATTTTTTCTTTTTTTTTTCTTCTTGTGAGGGATTTATAGTAGTCGTGGTAACACTGCTTTACACTCCAGTTGTGCCGTATTAACCATAATGTGAGGTTAGGAGAGGAATGTGTCTTGAAAAGCACGTGCTTTTCTTCAATGTGCTATTCTTCAAAATTTTGTAAAAGCTTAAAGAAAGAGAACAGAAGGTCAAAGAAATAGCCAATTTACTATTTTAAAGAGTACTTCTTAAAATTTGCATATGAATAGTTATACTGGTCACTGTACTTGGATTGCAGTATACATGCTAGAGACTCCTCAGAAGAATTTTTAAACATGCATTAATTGAGAACTGTTTCGACCTCCTCCTCCCTTCCTTGGTCTTTACTAGTGTCCAGCTTTTGAGATCTTACTATCATTATACAATAGCTTTTTGAAATCATACTGCAAGAAATTATAATCGTGCAGTATTAAAAATCTGCTGTTTAAATTTAGAATAAATCAAGCTGTGGTACTTGAAAATTAATGAAAATGCTTAGATTTTCAAATGCTGTGGGGATGACCCAAGATCTTTTCATCCTGTGTCCTGAATTGCTAAGTAGCATGGAAATAACATACTCAAGTTTTTAACTGGAAGTAGAAGGCTTCCAATTTTGTAATAAAAACTGGTGCAGTGGAAAGTAATAACTTGCCTAAAAGCATGGGATGGTTTTATTTTTATAGTACAGGTTATTTATTTACTCTTTGTTTATTTTGATACATACTTGTTTGTAGTATCTGGATGTAGAGTCCTTTTCGTATTATTTGAGCTCTATTTCTGTCTGCTCTCTAGGGACAGAGGTAGTAAAACCATACACACCTGTGTTGCCTTTTTTGCCACTGGATTTCCAAGAACCACCTCGCCATGATGGTGTGCATGTATATTTAATGATTAAAATTTATTCCCATGGACTGTTCACACAGGCACTTGACCACCTACAAATTGGTAAATATGTGTTGGGGGGTTGTGTTTGGTTTTGCGACAATTGCATTGTTTTTAAAGACTCACTGTCTGAGTATTGTGACATTCTTATTGTTTGCCTGCTTAATCAGGACTTACTTAAACCTTATTTGGCATTCCCTGAATGTAAAGGCTTGTCCTCACTGTAACTAGGAGTTGTCCATTACAGAAGGCTCTCTCCTGAGTGATGTATGTGAGCTGTATCACACATCATAGTTGATGGCTTTGATGTCATATGCTCCGAGAACAACTTCTTGTACTTATACATAAAGAAAGTAGGTCTGTTTTATGGGACTTAGGATGCACTTCCTTTCCCATTTCAGGTACAGAGGTAGATTTTAACATTGACTTTGCAAATGTTTATGTACTCATGTTGTGTAAAATCCATCAGGACAAAACATTTTATTTGTACATCTCTTTTAACAAGAATGATCCTTATGTGAAGTGTACCTTTCTGAAACAAACCCTAATATTACAAAGGCAGAGGCAATATGAAATGGCCTTTAAAAAAATCAGAATGCTGGTTAGATTGTTTTCATCAAATTAATGTTTACTTTTAAATTTTTTAAATAAAGGAGACTATATTTCTGTCAGCAATCCTGAAGGCAACTTCAAGAAGTCTCAAGTTGAAACTTCAGAAGATCTCCTTTTACTGGCAGGAGGCACAGGTTTCACACCAATGGTTAAGCTGCTGAATTTTGCACTGACTGAAGTTAGCTGTCTCAGGTATGGGGACTTCTTGACACACAAGCTTCAGTGTTAATAAAACAATTAACAAAGTAAAATGGTACGAAAGCATTTTTCTTCAACTTAAAACTGGCTTGCTTTAGGGAAGAGTCTGTCAGAAGCTGAGGCAACTTCCACTTACTTGGTCATTGACCACCATCAGTGTAATGGAGTGATTTGCATTTTGAATTTTAGTTGTGGTACAAATGAGCTCACTGAGTAGAAACTTTGAGGAGTTTTTTTTAAATTAGCTTCACATTCGAGTATCTTTTTTTAGTATGGAAATATTACAATGTAAATATTGGGTTTTGGACTGAGGAGGGATGCAACTGTTTACTTATGGCTTCTCTCTGATACATGAAAATAGTTAGCTAATGGTTTTCACCCCCTAAGCAGCAGTAACACGTTGTTCCCAGATGAGTTCCAGTTTTCACAGATTTATGTCACTTACATAAGTACAGCATTAAATTCATGAAAAGATGTGTATTGCATATGCATCCTGTACTCTGTAAAATCTGCAGAAGAGAGCATTATTTGTTCTTGGTCAAGGGAACAGGTTGTTATGTCCTTCAGAACTGCAGAGCTAGTACTTCTGCTTTTGAAACATAGAAAGATTAATTGTACACTAATCTTCATGCTAAAGCTACAAAGGATGACATAGACTGCAAAAGTTAAAGCAAACTCTAAATCCAGATACTATTCTTGTGTTGTTATATTTCAGCAGTTACATATAATCCTGTTTTGTGAGCAGAGAGAATGTACTGTTTGGCTCTTCCAAAATGTCCTGTACTGTCAGTAGCAGATAAAAAAGTGGCTGACTGGCTTTGCAAATCCAAAGGATGAGTCTAGCACCTGACAGAGTGCATAGGAACACATTTTTAGCTCTTTTCAGCACAATTTCTTAGGGGAACTCAGTGTTAGTTTAGGGTGCACAGCATCTGTTTCCTTACTAGTCAATGTAAATGAATTTTTCCTTCTTGCTGTGGAGCCTGGTTAGGTGCTGGAGTGACTTGAACTGAGGTGCTGTTTATATGTAGACTCTTTAAGGCTTGGTTTTTCTGACTCTTCTAGGCAGTTTGCTTCCTAATATTTGCTCTTTAACCCTCAATTTATTTTTTGGGAAAGTACTACCAGAGTGTCTTTTATATATGTATGTTTATCTGTATGAGATACATATGTGTGTATGTGTATATATGAGCAGTATAAGTATGATTTGCATAGAATTATCTTACTTTGCAAAGTAACTAGCCATAAGCTTGGATTGCATATGCTAGGACACAAATTGCAGACAGCTGAGGAATAATCTGTACAATGACAGACTTGTCACCTGAGGGTGCCAAAGCAACCTCTGTCAGGAGTGCTGGGCAAGTGCCGCTGAACCTCTGGGGCTGCACTGTGAATGCTGGAAAATCTTCAGCTTCCCTGGGCAGCATTTGCTGCAATGGGCTTGGATAATTGGATTTTCATTCTTACTGTCTAGACAAAGCCTGCCTATTATCTTGTAAGTCTATTTCTTGCCTACTGTAAATGGGCAAAATAATTTGTTCCCTTTATAGCTGCACTATCCTTTTGTGCATCAAGTCATGATGCTCTTTCTTCAGCCTTGTTTCCCCTCTTACGGGCCAAATTGTATTTGGGCAAAGTATTAACTGTAAAAGAATATTGGTCCTCTGCTGTTCCTTTTTAAGATGAGGTTTTTTTGCTCCTTTTACTCATTGTGTACAACTGCAGTCAGGTGGGTACGTTTCCTAAAGGAGACTGAAGCACAAAGGCACTCAACATGAGCTAGGGGGCTAATGCTTTTCTCAAGTATAGGATGCATGTAATCTATTCTTGATTCTCCTTGATAGTTTTATCTTTGTCTCCAGCTTTTCATTCCGACATTACCACTCTGTTCTCAAATTTACTTTTAATATGGTAGCCCACTTTCATTGTCACTCTTGTTTGGAAGGTAATTTTTTAACTTTCTGGCTCCTCTTCTTCCTCCATGTTAAAATCCTTTAAGGGTCTCTAAGTCCTCTTTCTGAGCAGTCTTCCATAAGACCTTGCATACCAGTGTTTTTAGTTCATTAAAATCTACATCCCTTGAAGTAGTTTCCAGTATGTTAGATTCACTGCCTTTCCTTAGAAAGGGCTGATGAAGCTTCTTAATCATTGTCAAAATTTTTGTCATCATTCTTTCAACCAGATTTTCTTTACTGGTGGAGATTATATCTAATTTTCCACTTCTTCATTTTAGTTGTTTTCTCCCTTATTTCCAGCAAGGCTGTGACCAGTTTATTCCAAGTTTGTAATTTTCTGTTCTTTATAGTGCAGAGTACTGAGCAGAACTGCAGCAGATATATTTGTCAACCCTGGGGGAGTACCAGTAAGGGTGTCTCAAGACATTATTCTCCAAACAACCAGTTTCTACTTTTGTGCCCAATGAAGAAAGTGCATGGCTTTTCCTAAGCACTTTTTATTGACTTTTCCTGAATAACACTCGATGCTGTGATGCATCGTTCCACCATTTAGAGCACTGCTTTAGTGTAGTGGGCTTTATTTTCATTGTTTTCAGATAAGTGGGCCTTGGGAAGCCTGTAAAGATTCTGGCACATTCTAGTTTCTAAATAAGATTATTTTAGTATTTAAAGATGTAGCATAGCTGATTTGGGGCTGTTTCATCTGTACTAGGCAAGTTTTCCAAAGCTTGTTCAGTGTGTCTCATTTTGACTTATAATGCCTCTGGAGAAAGCAAAAAATATAAGTGAAAGGTTTCTGTATGGTGCATTAAGTTCTGATTCTTTAACAGAAACAATCTTCAGTTAATTTTAATTTTTGTTTTGTTTTTTTAAGGACAGTGAAGCTGATCTTCTTCAACAAAACGGAGGATGACATACTCTGGAGAAACCAACTAGAGCAATTAGCTCTTAAAGATGAAAGGTAGTTAAAAGTCTTGTGGAGAACTTGTTACATATTTGTGTACAGAGCAAGTCTTGGGGGTTGGACTAACTGTACAGCTTTGGCACAAGGACAGATTCTGATTCTGTAAGCTCTTAGCTAAGAATGTTATGAGATCTAGGGAATGGAAGGAGATCCGTTGCTCACGGATGCATAGCAGAGGCCATGTTGTTATGTTCTCTCGGTCCCATGGGAAGCCAGGGATTTGATTTACAGTGTGTAATAGATGGTTATTGGAGATGATATGTTAGATGAGATGTTTTTTAAAACTGAGAAGTTTTTTGATGCAGAAGAAAATTTGCCTTAGCCTTAACAATAGAAAACACAGTTATTCAAAAAGGAGCACAGAAGAGGGAGAGAAGGAGAATGTACCCCAGGAGAAACATTCTGAATTTAGAGAAGTCTTACAAAAATCTTTTTGGTGTCACTGGTTATGAAAATGTTTATGTAGAAATTCTAAGTTTAAATAGGCTCATTACTTTATTTTTTTTCTTAATAATTGTTGCATTTTGTCCTCAGTTACAACGTAATTGCAGATTAAAATGCAAGTAGTGCATGTGTAATGTCAACTTAATTCAGCAGGCCATAGTTCTGTCAGGTGACACAGGATTATCAGGTTACCCTTTAATTTCAGTTCCCTTGCTGTTACCACTAGATAAATTGTCACTGCTTAGATTTTATGTGATAAAAATAGGTTTTGTTTGTGGTTAATTCTTAGTTGAATTCTTCCTCAGTAGAAACTCCTTGTTCCTTCACAACATTGAAGTGAAAAATCAATAGTATTTCATACCCTAGTGATGTCTGGCACATTCAAAGCTTTGTAGTCTAGACATTGTGCAAATTTACAGTAAAAGCCTGTTCTCCCTTTCTAGAGCCTCAGATACAGAAGTGCTTACTTTTTACTCAGTTACTATTCTGTTAGTGAGTTTTTGAAACCAACATTCAGTGATGAGTATTTTCTCATTACTGAAATTGACTGACATTTTCACGAGTTTGGCCAAGCATTCTTCTCTCACTGCTTGTGTGTTGAGCGACACCAACATCTGTGTCTGAATGACTAATGGAGCAGTAAAATCTGTGCTTGACTATCTTAATTGGTGCCAGCTGGGGGTTTTTGTAAGGTGAAATAGAAAACTGGAATTCTTAACATTGAAAGATTTGGTTAAATAAATATGCAATATTGGAAATGATTTGACTCTACTTGATCAGTAGCAATGACTAAGTATCTATGAGATCTGATACTGCAGTGAGGAGCTAAGCAGAACAGGAAGATAATCATAGGAAACATCCGTGTCTTGGTCACTAGGATTTTGTGTAGCAGATTTCTCATCAGAGGTAATATTTATGAAATATTCTTCTGCTTACCAGGTTTGAGGTTCAGTTCATTCTTTCACAACCATCAAAAGACTGGGTAGGTAAACAGGGGAAGATTTCTTCATCTCTTCTCTCTGAGTTTGTGAGAAGAAGCAGGAGAGACTCCAAAGTGCTTATCTGCATCTGTGGTCCAGCACCTTTTACAGAACAAGGAGTACAGTGAGTATTTTAAATAATGAACTGGAAAGTGAGAAATTTTTAAAAATTTGATCACCTAATCAGCTGTGGTGTTTCTGATTCTTAGTAGTCTTTAAAAAATGGCCTTACGTTGTCTGCTTTGTAAGAAAACTTCCGAAATGAAAACAAAAAAAGGAATTTAAAAAAAACACCTTGCACCATACTTGAGGAGTATATTTATATTTATGTGTAGCTAAGTAAGTATCAGCAATATGTAGGTTTCTTGAGTTATAGTAAGTTGTCTAGAACTTTCTAAAAGCAACTCTTTAGCAGTGACCTTTTTTCCCAAGGTTTTAAATGCTGCTTTTAATTTGATGTCCATAGAAAAGTTGGAGTAATAGGAAATAAGCTTTCTTTGTTGGTGTTAGCTTCATAAATTAAGTTACAGAAATAAAATTCAAAGGAGTTGTTCTATCAGAAGCATTTTTCTCAATTATTTTTTAAATTAATGCATTTATTTGTGTCTGTACCTAGTATTTTCTTGGTTTTATGCATGTTTTAAGATAAAAGGTCCTCTAAATTCCTCTTGCCCGGCTTCAAAATATTGAACCCATATGATGTCATTTGCATTTCGGCAGTCCTACTGAAGTCAATGTGTATTGGCCAATAATTAAGCTGCCACTTGAGAAATCTGAGATAATTCAGATGATATGTGTATTTATTTTTATAAATTGTTTTAATGACCCAAAAAGTTAATGTAGTTTATCTGCGCTCCTGGGCATTGATTGTTTTCTAAATGTACTTGCAGGGGTAAAGTTGAATGTACCGCTCTGAATAAAAACGAAGTGGTGCTGAAGTTATGCTTCATCTGTGTCTGTGGTGGGTTTTGAGTTCCAAATATTAATATTGCCAACTTGATTTCTGACTTTCAGATATCTGAAGGATCTTGGATACTCCCAAGAAGAGATACACGCTTTTACTGCATAAACCCATAGGAGAGGATATCAATGTTTATTTGTATAATTCTGTGTTATTTATTTATCTTCATGAATTTAAATAAGAAACAATTTTGTAAGACTTGATACCAAACTGTTTCTTGGAAGAAGCATATCTTTGAAAAAAAGGTTTTATACTGTCTTTTATCTTCTTTTTGTAAATATTTTTGCTAGTATTTAAGTCATCCAGGGTATTAATTTATTGTAGAGGCAAGTAAAAAAGTGTAGTATACATTTTGTCAGGTGTTTCATGTTGTTGATTCATGAGAATTCTTAAATTTACAAGCTCTGATTAAAATATTGACTTGATAAAGCTTATCATTTCTTACTGTAAATTAAAGTCCAAAGAGCAATACTGTCTGAAATTAAATATTGCACTGTAACTCAGGTAATTGGTCATTGAAAAATTTTCCTTTTCATCTGATGTCTCTGTTTGACTTGCAAGTGATCCAGATACATTCTTGGCTTTGTAAACAAAAAAGAAAAGCACCTTTGGTAAAATATAAAATTTACATCAAATTAAAAAAAAAATTACATTACTTCATGTATTTCTGCAATTTTTTTTGTGTTTTCATTTAAGTGTCGTAAAAAAGGTTTCCACAAGCTTAGTACTCCAGCTGAGAACTCAAAACAACCATGGAGTCCTGTTCTACCACAAAACTTCCCATGTGACCAGTGTCAGGCATCCCTTGTTATGACACAATCTGAAGATAAAGACATGACAGCACAGATACCAGGGTCAGGACCACAGAAATACCTACAAATGTTTGACAGGTTGCACTAGTATTAAATGAGATTATTTCCATCAGTGAGGTTTTTTACATTCCATTATTAAGAATATGTTATCATGAGGCAGTAATCTGCAGCCTAATAGTAGTTTGGAGAAAAAAGCAGTAGAGCAGCTACTCTTCTACTAAATAATGTCATTAGTATACATAGGTGTTGTTTTGTGTGAATCTAGTACTGTTTATGTCTTCCTGTTGTGTTGAATGGGTATTTCTTCCTCCTAAGAAGCAAGATTGGTAGTTGTGGCATTAATACATTCAAGAAAAATGTCTTAATGATACCCTTTAAAAAGGCTAAAATTGCTATCTGACAGTGACAGGCTATGCTTAACTGAGCTGTCATCTCTTCAGTGCCCTCACTTTATTGGACTTGAAGTTAGAAGGGGATCTGGTTGACTGTTGTTGCCCATAGGTCGCAAGTTATTTTAGAAGATTGTAGTTGAGAGGTGTCATAATTTGGTATCTATAGTGCAGTTAAGTGGTGGGACACTTTTCAAAGTTCCAAAGTGAACTTTCTGCTGAGATAAGCAGAGCTGCTTGTTTTCCCCAGGACTGGCTCTCAAAACCTTAGGCACTTAGAGGATTTTTCAGATGTAATTTAGGATTAATTGTCGTATTTCTGAAAGCCTCAGATCTCCTTTGGAGTTTTGAATACATCTGTTGTTACTCCTAACAGATCTCTGTGTGGGTCGCTCAGCAACAAATGTTCATTTGACATTACTTCAACCTGCTAATCTAGATATGATACAATTTGTTAAAAATGCCTGAAGTGTATCTTTTAAGTTTTACTTACATTGTTCTAATACTTGCAAGGTTTGTTGCAGGTTACAAATTTTATAATACATTCCTAAAGTGATGGCCACCAGGCTGAGCATCTAAAATCAAGTGGAAATGTTTTTTGAAGGCAGCAATGCCCATGATCTGGCTCTTTGCATTAGGAGTCATCCCAGCCTCAATGCAGCTGTTAAAATGGAGCTGCTGGCAGTAGGGTTTTTTCTTGTAGTTTACCTTTATTGCTGGCAATGTGATGAAACAGGCACAAAACATTTTGACTGGAAAGCAGCCCAGTGCAAAAGGACCTGGGGGTGCTGGTTGACAGTGGCTGAATGTAGAAATGCACCCCACCACCCGAGCAAGTGTTTCTATATAAGGAAAGGAGTTTTGGTTTACCTTTGAACTTAAAAGGAAAATGGATTAGAATCTTCTGTGTTCCCCTCACTGTGGTTGGCCCTGTGCCAGCACAGGAGCACTGGTTGGGCTTTGGAAAGGTTTCTCAAAGCCTGTAGGTACTTCTATTGGCAGCAGGCCAAGTTGTCCCTCCTAAAACATTAAGTATTTATGAAGGTGCACAAAGAAGCTAAGTGCTTTTTGGTGTGTCTTAGCATGGGACAAAGGGTTGTCCCTGCACCATGTTCGGCTTTTTCTTTTATTTCTGTATTGTTTATTATTTTCTATTTTTATTAAAACCTTTTTGTGTTTTGAAACACCTCCAGTTAGATGTCTGGCTAATTATTTCTAAGCCATTCTAAGAAGTGCTGGACACTCCTAGAAATTGATTCATCTACAGGCGTCCCATTCTGGCCACGTGTAACTTGTGTCAGCTGAACATGAGCCAGCGTGTGCCCAGGTAGCCAAGGTGGTCAAAGCTTCTGGCCTGGATCAGCAGTAGTGTGGCCAGCAGGAACAGAGCAGTGATTGTCCCCTTGTACTCAGCACTGGTGAGGCTGCACCTCCAGTGCTGTGTCCAGTTCTGGGCCCCTTTACTGCAAGGATGACATTGAGGTGCTGGAGCAAGTCTAAAAGAGATTCACAAGGCTCGTGAAGGGTCTGGAGAGTGACTCACTCATACGAAGAACAGCTGAAGAGGGAGCTGGGGTTGTTTGCCTGGAGAGGAGGCTCAGACATTCTCACTCTGCAACTGCCTGAAAGGAGGCTGCAGGCAAGTGGGGGTTGGCCTCTTCTCCCACTCAGCCAGTGACAGGACAAGAGGGCATAATCTCAAGATGCACCACAGGAGGTTCTGGTTGGACATCAGGAAGAATTTCTTCAAGGGCTGTCAGGCATTGGAATAGACTACCCAGGGAGGTGGTGGAGTCACCATCCCATAGAATGTTCAAGAAGCAACTGGACATGGCACTGCCATGGTCTGGTTGACAAGGTGGTGATTGTTCAAAGGTTGACTTGATCTTACAGGTCTCTTCCAACCTAAATGATTCTGTGATTTCTGAAAGTTTTCTGTGTTCATGTATGAGCTGGTGTTGATAAGGTATATCACACAGCAAACTGTGTGACTTACAAAACAAGCAAGAGAAACCAAGTACTTAAAATAGTCAGTTGAGTGCTTCCAGTACATTCCTTCAATACTGTGTTCTGTGGTTAGATGAATATCAAAATGTTTTACACAAAACAATTAACTCTGCTCATATATGCACTACCTTACAGCTTTTTTTTTTCCTTTGTAGGATGATATGGAAAGTAACATGACTGCTTTTGTCAAGTTGAGATACTTTCCCACACTTTCATTCTTTGCATTATTATATGTTTAAAAGGGGCAAGGGGTGAAATGACAGGAAAAAAAACTATTAAAAAGTTTTAAACACCTTACAGTTCAGTGGTTTTTTCTGTCTATTTGATCTCCCCAGAGCAGGAATTAGGTTGAAAATGAGTTGTCTAAAATGAGCTGCCTGTGGCAGAGCTATGTTTCCAAGCTGTCTGTAATCACTAGAATTCAAATCAGCACAGCCTGTGCAGGTCTTGAGAGTTGGTTCAGCTGTGCTGCATCTGGGATTAAGGGTGCCCAGGGCCATTTGAAATGTTCTGTGGCAAGCCAGACCTATCAACAGCATTGGTTTTGTTTGTCTGTTTGTTTTTCCTTCCATTTATGCCTGTCAGACAATGTTTTCTATACATCTGAAGCCCAGTTTGATGCCTAAATCTGTCTCAGTATCTAGGTCTTTGATCACTAGTGACATAAATAAATAGTACTGTGAAAGCAGGTTTAGGTTTTTTGGTGGTTTTGTTTTTTAACTGTCTTCAGGTTTTTCCTGTATATGTTTATTTTAAAAAATATATCTGCACTCCTAAAGAATTAATTCTTTTATGATTTTCCTGATCTTACTTTAAATGGTCCTATTAAAATAGCTGTTTTCACACAAACAGCAGCAAAAATAAGCTTACTTCATTTTGTATTCTACAGATATTTAAATCTACTTGAAGGAGGGGTTATGTGATTTTTCTAGGCTAGTCTGGAGAAATTTGGATTGACAAAACCCCAAACTCTCTGTGCCACAGCCCTTTCAACTTCTTGAGCAGATATTATAAATATTAAAGCTGCCAATCACCGAGGGGAAAAAAATCATAGTTTTACAGAGCTGTCCTAGAGTGTGTCATCAGTGGCTTAACACTCTAGTCAGAGTCCAAATTTACTTATTTCTTGGCCAGAGTAAATACTCCGTGGTTGTGCCTCTATACAGTCCTGTGAGCATTCAGTACAGAGTCTCTTTGTTAACTAGCTGCCTTTCATTCTTTGCTTTTCCTGTTATTGGATAAACTTCATGTTTTCCCAGCTGGAATTTCAGGGCAGGCCTGTGTGCTTAGTTCCCATGGAAACATATTACTTTCTTCACACAAACTGGACATGCTGAGTTGCTGTGGCAACACAGGTAAAAAATTCTAGTAGGTGTAGAAAAGTGTCAAGTCCGTGCTGGCTGCTAAGCCTGAGCATCTGGCACCTGCCAGGAGCTGCTGCTGGATGCCCCAGGAGTGGGGAGCTCCCTAGGATGTAGATGAAGGTCTTAAACCTTAAAATGGCAGAATGTTCCTCCCAACTTGCATATCTTTCTGCATTTAAACATGAGAAATGTGCTTGCCTTGTGTATTTTGTAACTTCTTGAGGGATTTATTGATTCTGTTATTGATGACTGGGCATGTAGAGGTCAAAGAGGAATGTCTGGGTTTTGTCACCAACTTGCAAACTTTTCTAACTGTAATGTACCTGCTCAAATCCTGTCTGTGTTTGCATGTGCAGGTAGAAAACACAGTCCTGTTGGAAATATTTTCTTCTATTTGAAATAAGGAATCAGTTCAAAATGAAGTGAGATGAGGTAAGGAAGATCCACTTCTTGTGGACTTAAAAGCAAGTAAAACAAGAAGCTTGAATCAACTTGCAAAGGATACAAAGATATTTACCTGGCAGAAAATGGAGAGGTGGGAAAGCACTTGAGATGATGTGATAGAGGAATAAGTGACTTCATGCTGGTCGAGTTGTAGTCATAAAAGAGCAGCTTTTACCAATGTCTATAAAGACAGGTATGTTAGTTAAAGCACAGTATGATATGACCTTTCTACTCACTAAGTCAGAAGTGGTGCCTTGCTCATTCCCAGTAAAGAGGAAAAAAGTTGCTAAACTGATTGACCAGCTCAGGATGGTGAGAAGGGACTCATCTTGTTTCCCTTTTGCTCTTGTTGATCTCTGCTTTGAACTGTGCCCCTCTTGATCAAGTGAAGGTCAGTGCAGAACACAAAGTAAAATTTTGAGCATCAGCTCCATAAACATGAAGATGAGACAAACCATTTTAGACAAGGGTCATCTGCTTCAGTTAAAGTTGTGGCAACTACACCTTGAATGGTGTTCATGGAGAAGCCAGGGAGGTCTTGCTCTGATGCATATTCCAAAATGACAATATGGGAGATATGAGTGACAGGTCTAAATGTCAGCTGCTTGGGAGGTGAAAGAAATGATGTCCAGGAAGGTTATAATTTAGGGGCTTGTTCCCAAAATCTTAATGTCTTGAATGATCCATTCATATATCAATGCTCTAAGTGAAAGGCCTTCACAGATGCTTTTAGACCAGGGGAAGGAGAGAGAAAGGAGGGTGTATACAATGTAACTGTGTTCGATTTTGGGAGGAAGACTTTTGAAAATTAGGAACCTGAAGGTAGGTACCTAAATGCAGGGGCATGAAAACTTAACTCCAGGAGGCACAAAGAGCAGCTGAGTGCCTCAGTGCTCACCAGTGTAAGGAGCTGTCATGTTTGTCTTAAGGAATAGCCATCTCCTGCCTCCACAGCAGGCTGAGGCACTGTTGAAAAGTGCATCCAGTGCCTCTGGTAGCCTGGACTGTTAGAAGCAGTGGAGCTTTCTCCTAAATAACACAGTCAGTGTGAGTTTTAAGTAAGGTCGTCTTCACCTCCTGCCTTCCTGTAACCATTCAACAAGATGAATGAATAAAAGCAGAGTAGACTCTTTATGGCAGCATGTTTTAAGTCTAAAAAGGTGTTTAAATAACCATCTTAAATCCATCTATTCTCCCTTCAACATTCTGTATCATTTCTCACAGGAAAAATAAGTTCATTAACAGGAATTCAGTACACTAGTCAAATGAACATTGTTCTTTTTCGGTGCAGAAATTCCTGTGCAATTATTTTTCTGTAAAGACTACTGAGTAGGGAAATCTTAAATAAAAAATGTTCTGGATAAGTAGTCTTTATATGCAGAGATTCCTCTGCATATTTTGAAACCAGTGAAACAGTTTAAATAAATTAATATCTTCCCTACAGTTTTTTCATGAACTTTAGGAAACTTGCCAGCAAAGTTTGCATCGTGAGTTTCTCTTACATCCTCTTCTTAGGCAGAGTCAGGGACTTGACCAGCCCTCCCAAGCTGTCATCCTGGAACCATGCAGCTTGGCATAGGCTGCTTTATCTCTGTTCAGGCTCCCAGTGTGGGAGATACTGGTACCACAGGACTGGTACCCCATAGATTTGGGGTTTGTGGACCCTTTCAAAATGTTTTTGCAAACCATGCACCTCCCCATGCCTCTGCTGAAGAGAAGCAGAGGCTGAAGGGCTTGCCTTGCAGATGTTGGGGGCTGTGCACTGGTGCATACTGGAGAACATGTGGGGTTTTCCTATGCAGAGAGTAGTTTGGAGAGCAAGAGTTTGGTGCACCATAGGCCTGAGCGGATATTCAGTCACACAATTTTGGCTTTCCTCTAAGTAGGGTCAGCTTGTTCTTGCATTTCTCTTGGTTGATGATGCAAACAGCTACCAAGGCCTTATCATGTATTTTATTCATATTAAAATAAGTACATCAATAAATCAGTTATTTTAAATGTGAACCTATAAGGCTTTGGATACCTTTTGAACTCATCTCCTAGACTCTTTATTTATATTTGAGACATAACCTCTCAAAAACTCCCCTCAGGAGACCTTTGATCAGGTCTTTGCAGTGGGGTTCTGCAGAACCACAGATGGTCAGTGAACAAGAGCAAGGGAGGGAATTCTGTATTGATAATATGCCGGATTTTGGTGTATCATTTTTCAGACTTGTTTATACATCAGTTTGTCCAGTGACACTAACCTCTAGCTTAGCTTGCCTTATCAGTGGTGTTGTCTCAAAATGTCTCTCTACCCTACTCCCTCCAATTTAAGGTCTCAAACGACCCTATATACATGAACCTATATCCCTTATGTACTCCACAGCACTCAAGGCTGGTGTGTGTGTCTCTGTCCCCTGTGCCTAAGACTGTGCTAACCATTCTCCTCTGCTCTGTGCTGCTCTCTTTCCTTTCCCCTTAAGCTAAGTAACTGAGGAACAGAATCAAGTTAAATTCAGATCAACATCTCAAACTTCAGCTGGAATTCTGTTCTTTCTGTTTCAGACGCAAAGCTGGTGTGCCCTCCGTTTTTCTTCTTATTTCAGTTTGTCTAAGACAAGAAATAGCATCTCCCTGCAAAACACAACTTGTTAAGATTAAAAAACCTCAACACAGCCCTTTAAAGTATGTTGAGGACATAAGAACATGGTATCTTGCATATGTAAGGGAGGCATTTCCCAATCTCTCTTGATCAGGCCTTGAGCTAGGGTATAACTTATTTTGGTTAGCATTTAACTCTGTGTAGCACTCCCTGACATTCTCTAAATACAATAAGAATAATTTAGTAATAAAATATGCCAGTGTATCTATAGCTACAAAAAGACCTTCTCCCAGCCCAGCAAATAACTGCTTTGGAGAATAGTTTCTAAAACATTCATAGCAAATAAAGATCTGGCAACAAAACATGCAAGTAATGGCCAAACTTTTATGTAGTCTCTTTCTGATTATTAGTATGACTACTTCAAAATGACTACAAAGAAAAATTGAGTGCAGCTCCTTTCCTTTTTCATCCTTTGCCAGAAGTCAAGAAAACGCATGAATCCTGGGCATAACTGCATAGTATTTTCAACTAGAAATTATAATTTTGTACCTTCTTCAAGGCAACAGAAAAAGATAATTTAATTTCTATACTGCAAGCTAAGGATTATTAAAAATAACTGCTTGAAATATGTTTTCATCAATTATTAACCTTTTATTGACTACTAGTAGTAAAGACACTTGTTTCAGCTCCCTCAGCCCATCAGTTTCCATTGAGAGAACTTACAGTGAACTCTACTTTGATATCCCAATATGTCCTCCAGCAAAATCATGCAGCAGATTTAATGCTCCTGATTTTGTCTGTGCTGTGTCATAGAGGTTGGTTTTGTGGTACCTTTGAACCATAGTTATAATACCAGAAGGCATAAACTGAGACCAATGGATAGCTTAGACTGTGCTGGAACAGTTTAATCTATTAAAAAGCCAAACAATGTCTTAGAGCAAGGTACTGAGGTGTCCCAATCTGACACACAAGCTGAAAGCACCAGAACTTTTTTTCTTTCAGGTGCCTGGCTTTGATTCTCTGTATTAGTTTCTCTAGTCCTACTCTGAAAACTATCCTATGCCATGAACGTGGAAAAAGCACATAACCTTGCTTCTCTGCATATGGCTGAGATCCCTTTGGCAGTGTGAAGTGTGGGCTTCTTGACAGTGGCAGGCATGTTTTTTTCTGTTTGCAGATGTGGCTGTAAAGAGGTTCAGTCATCAGTGAATAGCTATGCTCCCCAAAACATACACAGATGTAGCAGAACAAGCAGGAGTTCCCTTGGATCTGAGGAAGTGAGAAATAATTACCTAAACTGATTTCCTACCCCGGTCCTGCAAAAGCTGTGTAGTTACCATAGCAATGAAAATGTTGCTCAGCATAAGAGAGAAATTAGCTGGACTGATGGACCATGCCATGGGTGGTTTGGAACAACAGTTCAGATTTCATTCACTGGGAAGAAAGCCAACAGAACAATGTCACATTTAATAAAACAGGAAAATAACAAGACCACAGTATGTCTCAGGTGAATAAGTTCTACAGAAAAAGACACAGGATACAATTTTTGTCTGTATTCCATGCACAGTTGTGTTTATAATGGCATGCAGCAGTTTTGGCAGTCCAGACAGCTTCCTAAGTGAAAGTGTGTTTGCTTTTATTTCCCCTTTCAAATAGACTGGTACCATGGCACTGTTTGCAAATAAATTTTATGTACTCAAGGGAGAATGAGCACAAGGCAGATCCAGAATTTGTATCTTGTTAAGCTGTGTACAGTGAGACCCAAAGACAGTGGAATTTTACTCAGTAAATAATAATTATATAATTTTCAAAAATAAATAATTATTATATAAATTTTTTAATGCAGTGGAATCTCCTCTTGGTAAAGCTCTGAATCAAATTTGAAGCATGGCAACAAGGTTTGTGAATTATGTGTTGGGATACTCACACAACCTGAACACTTGAAAAAGGAGCTGACAGATCAAGTCCCCAGGAAATGGGGTTATCTGGAAGTGTCTCTAAATGTGTGCTGCTTGACAGGAGAGCAGGATAAATCCATCACTCAGGCACAGAGGTTACTTCTTTACTGTTAGACATTGGAGGGGACTGACCCTGCGCCTGCAGAAAGATCCTTTGTGTAGCTTGGGGCTCTCTGCACATTCAGCTCCATGCATGTTGGGTCGAGGAAGCAGGGTCACTGTCACTCTCACAGGGTTTTCTGACCTTGCTGGTCTCCTGTGAGGGCACAGCATCAGTGGGACATTCCTCTTTCATCCTCAGTCCTGACCTTCTGCGCTCATCTCAGGTTTAAATCTAGGTTGAAAATTTGGTATAGTGAAGCTATAGCTTCAGTCCTGCCATATTTCTCTCATCAAATTGGCTACTTGTTGTCACAAAATGGAAAGCTGCTGGCCGTCCCTTGCACAGCAACTGCCAGGAAGCCAAGAATGTAAAAGCATGCAGAAAACCACTTTTTTAGCCTCCTTCTATTTCCCCTAGTCATGCAGGGAGGGACCTGCATCCTGTCAGTGATGTGGCACAAACACCTTGGGAATCAAGAGCAGGGCAAAGGTTTTAGTTGAAAGAAGGTAGACAGTCTCTTGGGAATAGCATCCTCAAAGGCAGCCCAGTTGTAGAGAAGGTCTTTCTCTGAGGCTTCTTAAAGAGTGCTCCTATTAGCCCAAGGGAGACAGGTAATGCTCAGCAAAGCTGCCTGCCCTGTTTCTGCTGGAAAAAAAACATTTCTCAATGCTTTTGTAGAGCAGCTGTTATTGTACTCATTGCTCTGTATGAGGGAAGGTATGTCTGGCCCACACTTCTTTGGCACTGTTTTCAGCAAGGGATGGGCCTGGCCAAATATGGCTGCAATCTACGTGTCATGTACCTCAGCAGATGCTTTGGCATCACACCCTTGGAAAAGCAAACTGAGGTACAATTGGCTTAGCCTACTTCAATGTCTGCTACTCATCCATCCCTTTGGAACTAAAAGATGCTCCTGATCATAAGGTTTAGTGAGTGAGCTCTTCTTTCCCACCTAGGTTTGTGTGTTGCATAGTGCTGAAAATAGTTTTAGCAGTAGTTTTGTCACTGGTGACTAGAGTGTGAACTCCTAGGCACTGAAAAAACCCGACTTCTGGCTGATCCTGTGAAAGTGTCTATTTTAGTTCACAATTGACTATATAGATGTCTGTGCTGGGACTGAATGTACTGCCTAGCCTGGGTAGTTGTTAAAACTGGAATGAAACAATGAGAACAGCAGTTCTTTATCTAAAGTTGACTTGGGCTCTTCAGTATCTGTCACTTAAAAAAAATATGGACTTGGAAATAGTGCCTGCTGTCTTATTACTAGCGTGGGATGATTTCATGTGTTGGTGGAGGTGAAGGGCAGCAAACTCTTTATTCCTTCTCTCTTCCTCACCTCAGCCTGCACTGAGGTGAAGAAATGGCAGCATAATAGAGAAACACAGGTGTTGAGGAGAACACGAACTTGACACAACCAGCAATTTCGGAATGCCTCAGAGCATTCCTTGAAAAAATGCCAAGATAAATATCCAGGGAAAACAGACGAGCTAAACGTAAATGTTTTGACCAGTGGGTATTTTACTGACATGTTCACAAGGGTGTTTGGAGATGGGAATGTGATGGCTAAAGAAGTGTTTGAAAAAGAAAATGAAACCAGCATGGAATTCCATAATGTGCCTGCAGAAATCCAGGGGTGATGCCAAGGTACAAAGTGTTACCTTTTCTTTTCCTTTGGTTTTAGCAAGCCCCAGGTGAGGCCCTGAATGCACATTATCCTGCTGTCATCTGGGCTTGCAGGGGACTCTTGTGATGAAGATAAATAGTAAATGTCTTCTCCTTTCTTGCTTCACATTGAGCAAAAAATGTTTGGCACAGACAGAATTTAATCAAAGTCCTAATTTGTTTCAGGTCTCCCTGCTTCTTCTGTAAACATTGTGGTTTTTTCAAGTCTACATTGCTGTTGAAAACAAATCCTGAAACTTTTTTAATAAAATCTACCTCATCTGTGAAAATAATCTGTAATGCATTGCAAGGGTATAAATACCACAGTCACTGCCAGAATTGCACAATTTAAATTCTCTATCTCTTTCTTCTATGGAAGAAAAGGAACTAATTATTGCAGGGATTCCCATTATTTAGGAAGAGCAAGATTCTTAAAAGAAGTTCAGTTCTTTGGTGGCAAGTGACTTGTCTCATCCCAAGGAGCACTGCAAGGCTTTTCTGTGTGAACCCCAGGGAGATGTAGATGTGGGGCCTTTGTTTCAGCTTTCGTGCTAGCTAAGTGCAGGCATCTGAATGTATATACTTAATTTGCAGCAAAAAGTTTCTGTGCACATCATCTTCTAAAGCAGACTCTCTGCTAGTACTCTGAGATGAGAGTAAACCATGTCCTCCTGGATCACTGGCAGCCTGTACTGCTGGTGATACATGTTTAGGCTGACATGTAAGATTTATTTACAAAATATATCCCATCTTCCCTTCACATATTCATGGATATATTATTTTATTGCCACTGCCAAGAAATTCTGATCTGTTGAAGGACCTGGAAGTCTGTGGTGAGCATCTTGTGTTTCCTGCCTGCCTGATCATTGGCCTCTTTGTCTCTGCAAGGATCCAAAACATCTTTTTTTTTGCCTAAAGAGTACATTGCCTGGCAAGCTATCTTATATTTATTCCAATTACTGTCCTCTGTCTTTTATGCTTCTCACTCTTGGTAAGGTACTTTACAGAACAGAGCAAATGTGTCAAGACTTGTTTACACTCTCCTTTGCTTCCACCATCAAAGAATTATTCTGGCACTACGGGCCTATTCTGTCTGTGCACGTCACTTTCTGAAACATCTGGTAAAACATATTACTTGGCTGGTTAGTTCTGTTAAAAAACCCACCAGCTTGATATTTCAATTGTTATTTTATCTGCTATGCAGCATGATACTCTTTTAAACCACACTCTGGTAGGCTGGCACTGAAGAATGGCGTTGTCAAGAAGTTACCTTTTAGCTATCTTTTCCTGTCCTCTTTAGACATGAGATATTTTTTCCAAAGTGATCACTGTCCTGTAGTGTGGAATACTTAAAGTGTCTTTATTGAGTCTTGCTGAGCTGGAGCTCACTGTTCTGTCAGTGAGCCTTCAGTGACAAGGTGAACCTTAGCTTGGGGTAGATCCTCAGCAGTCATGGTTTTCCCAGAACTTACTGCTAATTACTCTGATTTCCATGTTCCTTTCCCAGCAGTAACCTTAACAGTCTTCTCCAGAGTGAAAAAGGGTAAGTATGTCCAGTCTGGACAGGAGATGGGATATGTGCAAGAAAAGGCTGAAGAAGTGCAAATGTGCCAAGACACAGCTTTTTATCAGCTGGTTTTATATAGAATCATAGAATGGTTTGTGTTGGAAGGCACCTTAAAGATCATCTTGTTGCCTTCTAGGGAAGGCGCAGCGACCTGGTTTCGAGAGCCAGCACGGCAGCCCGGCCTCACCCGAGCCACTCGGACCACAGACACACAGACACTAACGTGGTGGACAGCAAATGGCGTTTATTACCCTACTTCGTGGGGTTAGATAGTCTGGGGGCTTCACTACGTCACAGGGGGCTGGCTAGGTCTAACTGGGGTTAGTAAAGGAATGGAAAAGTATTGGAGTTAGGGAGGGTCGCATACCATAGGGGGTGATAAGATACTACAGGGCATGATGGGGGAAGGGCTCTATCTTTCCGTCACATCCCGAAAATCTTCTGAGCGCCTGTCCTTATTCTACCACATCATCTAGTTCCACACCCCTGTCAAAACTTTTCTTTTTTATTGTGGGTTGTATCGTGTAGTTATTTCTGACACTTATGATTCTGACATTCCTCATACATTGGGCAGCACCCAAACACTGTCCATTAAGTTGGTTGATAAATGATCGTATTCAGCAAGCAGATGTGCACAAATGGTGGTTGCTGTTAAATTAGATAGAAAATCTTTGTGTGTTGTTCTAATAACTGACAAGCCCGAGCTTGGGATGGGAAAATTGTAAGCTCTACAACATACCCTATTCCTTTTTTAGTTATGACATTCGTAACAGCAGGGCTCACCTAGAAGTAAACCTAGTATTACCCTGTCCTTTTGGGAGGGTAAGATTTGAACTTAAACTCTTCTTCAGGAGTTGCATAGCAATGTAATTTGCTTGCTGTTCACGTGGTGTATGAGCCTGAATTTTTCCTTCAGCTTCTGATCATTGGTGTCTCAAAACTGGGGCAATCCTCATCAAGCATGCTGTAGGGAAGGTAATTCCTTTCACTCCACACGTTTGTTCTTTCAGTAATTGCCATTGTTGATCTGCCTTCAAACAAAAGCATCAGTGAATAGGAAGGTGTTCTACCTTTATATGTAGTGGGGGTGACAGAAAAGTGGGATGCATGATTCGCTTTCCTTGACTACTCAGGAATCAAGTGTAGGATGTTCAGCTCACTCCTGCTTTTAGTCAGGGGGAGAAGGACAGGAAAGGGCTTCTATAGTGGATATGTCTCTTGATTGCAGACAGACACTAGGCAATGATTCCCATCTTTCCCTCCACTGTTCCTGTACTGATCCTGGCTGGAATGTACTTCATTGTCTTCATAGCAGCTCATAGGTGCTTTGCTTGGGATTGTGACCACAGAGTGCTGATAACACACTGAGGTAGATTAACAGTGTCTACACAGCATCAAGGCCTTGGTTTCTCACTCTGCATGTCCACCCCCACCAGGGAAAAGATTGAGGGTAGGGAGGGCACAACCAGGCAGATGTCCCAAAATAAGCAAAAGGATATTCCATGCTATAGAATGTCATGCTTAGCAACAAAATGGACAGGAGGGTGTTTAGGGAGAAGAGCCATCTTTTTTTTGCTCATGGCTGGCATCAGTCCACTCGTGGGACATGGTAAGTGATTGTTTTGGTTTGGTTCAGTTTGTTTTCTTTCTTCTTCCACTTCTTTACTTCTAAATAATTTTTAATCTTGTTTTTGCTCTTCCTTTCCACTTCCCCTGCTCCACTGTGGGTTAGAGGGGGATGCAAGTGAGCAGTTGTGTGCTGCTCAGTTGCCTGCCAGGTTAACTCTCAACAAAACATTTGTGCATTGAGAAGAATCTCCACTTCCAGTGAAGCTGTGTGAGTTTCTGAAGCCTTGGTTGGAACAGTAATTGTTTATATATAGCAGGTCTCTGAAGCCACTAACGCAAAGCAGCTCTTACAGGCTGGAACTTAGCAGTGAAGGCAGTAATCAGCTCTCTTTGGTGAAAGCCAGAGAGCTTCTGAAGATACACAGGCATGAGGATCTGGGAACATTTGCAGGAGTCATTTACAGTCCACAGCCGTTAAAAACGACTTGCAAAGCCCTGGTGGTCTTCTAGTGCAGCTTGGGGATGGCCAGTCTAGCCATGCCAAGATATAGGCCAGACTCATGCATCAGCAAGAAAGGATGGTCTCAAGCACCAGCTGCTTATGGCTCATGGCTTTTCAAGTGCCTTTTTCAGCTGGCTTTGGTTCCTGGCTTAGCCATGGACTGCTTGGGTGAGACCCTTCAAATCTCTGCCGTGGCTCCACACGATTGCTTCAGTACTGTGGCAGTGGGAGGATGCTACATAAAGCTTATTATCAGGCTCAAATAATGATACACACAAGTAGCTCTCTCCCACCTTTTGAAGCTGATGTGCCCAAATTGAAGCTGAATGAAGGATGACAGAGAGCTCTTTGTCTCTTTTCCCTTGTACAATGATAAATGTTCCTCCTATGGTTTAATTTTTAAATTAAAGCCATTTAAATCCATTGTGCTTTCTCTGCACCTTTATTTAATTTTCAGCCTCTTGGCATTTTCCTTTCACTCTTCACAATTTGTTATGATTTTTACTGTCTGATTAAATTAATTTAGGGCTCCACTTGTCACTTGTTTATTGTCTGACTCCCCAGCTCCCTTCACTCTCCTACTGTTTAATACTTGGTACACATTGTATTTCCCAGCTTTAGCGATCTTTTCTTCATCTTCCTTGGCTGTTGTCCAGTATTTTGCTTATGAGTAGTTTTCACGACATAAATTCTTCCCATTGTTGTCCATCAACGTTGGAAACCTTTGAGTCAGCTTCTCAGAAAAGAAGCAGATTGTGCCACCAGTCCTGCAATTTTCAGTACTAACTAGCAGCACTGTGAGTAGTTCAGCCACCATATTTATTTCTTTTCTGATACCAATTCTAAGTTTTTGAAAACCTGAGAGAGGTGTTTTTAACCATGAGGTTGTGCTGGTATCTCCAGCCTTATGTTCTCCTGGCACACCTTGCTTTTGTGCCCTTGTTGCTTCTGTGAAGATGGTAAGAAAATTGAGTTCAATTATATTTTATTCCTGTAACTGACTTGTTGGTTGTTTTTTTTTCCCCTCCTGGAAAGTCACAGAAATATTTGAAACCAAACAATGTAGCACAGTGACAGGATAGTCCATCAACAATTCAGTTCTCACTGCTCATGATGGAGGATTTAATCATAGTCTCAAAGGTAAGAGTTAGGAACAAGCTTTCTAGTGCATTTTTATATTTCTCCCATGGGACTGATAGCTGGAGTGTCTTCCCTGAACACAAAGTGTGACTATATTTTTGTGCTTTGTGCTTCTCAAACATCCTTTTGAGCATCTTGCTGTGACATCCCCCTTTCCCATTTAAGCTCCATCTGCTTCAGGACAGGGCTGCCCCCATTACATGGACTTGTGCTCTGCTTCCTACTATGAAGCTTCAAGATCTGGAACTACTGCCAAGGGGTACGTTACAGAATAAAGGAAGATGAAGAACCGAAGTTCTTCAACTTCATTTGGAGTTCCTTCGCTTCCTTGTATGTCAAGGGTTTTTTTCTGGATGTTATAATCATAGAAACATAGAACAGTTTGGGTTGGAAATGACTTTTAAATGCCATCTAGTCCAACCCCTCTGCAGTGAGCAGGGACATCTTCAACTAGATCAAGTTGCTCAGAGCCCATCCAATCTGGCCTTGAAATTTTCAGGGTTTTACCACCCTCATTATAAAAAACTTCTAAATTAGATGAAAGGACTGTTGCATCCTACAAGCTCAGAGGACATCTGTAATTTTTCATTATTATAATGGGCTTATTAAATGTATACAATAACTTGCTTACCAGGAACTTAAGTTACAAGAAAGATATATGGATATTATAAGTTTCATTTTCGTTCTCTCCCATGTAATCCAAAAATTGTTCTTGAAGGCACTGAAAAGCATCAAGAAGTTAATAATCAGCTCTTGCTGGAGAGAAACAATGCAGCATTAATTGTGTCTCTTATGAGGAGGCTTCAGGCATATCACTTCCACTCACACTGATCATAAAACCAGCACTGTGAACTGTTTCACATTTACATCCATATCAAGCTGATGCCAATTTACGACTGCTATGTTCTTTTTAAATACTAAAATCTTATTTTGTTTTGATCTGTACAGATAAGGGCTGTTAGTTTCATTATGAGGTGTACAGTATGATTCCATAAAGCTGC
Source organism: Nicator chloris (assembly GCA_013400495.1). Lineage (NCBI taxonomy): Eukaryota > Metazoa > Chordata > Aves > Passeriformes > Pycnonotidae > Nicator > Nicator chloris. The sequence continues at coordinate 20,753 of WAAE01008956.1, read as the reverse complement.
CTATTATTTATATTACTGAGCTGTTAGAACCTCACTCCATTCTCAAACACCACCCTAGCAAGAGAACTAGCCTAGCAGGCCTATTGTCACTGAAGGGCTTTTTCATATTTGACAGTTTTAACAAACCTGGTGTTCTCATTTTAGCTAAACTTCCTAAACCATTTGCTTAACTACAGCATGTTCTTGTAGCAGGTTTGTTTTTGCTCTTTCTGGGAATGGTTGTGCCATGTGCTTGCCCCGACTATACAGAGGGCTGAATGCTGCTTGAAGCTGGTGACACTCACCTCTGTCCTTTTTTCTGTCCCTCTGAGTTCCCCTTGAGAACAAGTTGACAATGGGGATTTCAGGAACAGTGTGGACTTCGAAACACAGTGTGGCTTGGGTTAGGCCTGGCAGAGTCTTTGGACTGTTCTTGACCTGAGTGAGCTGAAAAGAGTTGGCTTTTCTTTGACTAAGAAAGATTTTGGATGGATATAAAAAATCCTTATTGAGTACACACTTATAAATTCCATACTCAGCCTCTGACACAAGACTTTCACAAGGCTGCATCCTATCTATCAAGGTTTTCAATGCTGTGGAGAAAAACTTTTCCATACTATAAAATAACCTTTGAACTGTTGAAAGCTACAACTGCCAGACCCTCAGGCAAGGAAGGCCTGCAGGTTAGCAAGGTCAGCCTTTCAATTTACTAGCAAGCCCTTTATGACGGGGCAGCCTCATTTAAAGGTGAAGGAATGAATATACCTCACTTAGTTGCTGGTGAAAAGTTCTGACCTCCTGTCCGTGTGCTGACCAGAAGGATTCCATTATTGGTCATCCTTGTCCTCCATGCTCTCCAGCCACAGAGATTATTTGGCCTCTGGAGCACTTTAAGTCTGATCGTGCAGAAGATAAAAGAACCTGTGGCCTTTTCTCTGACACAGGAGAGCTTAAACCACTCTGTTGAACTCAAGAGTCAGATTTGAAGCTGGCCTAAAGTCTTGAGACCTCCAGATGAAAGGTATTTCGCTTTACAAGTAGCATATACTTAAATATTAATAGCTATTTCCAAGCTCTATCCTAGTCCAAGAAGAAAGATCATCTCTCTGAAGAAATACGGCTTACAAAGATTAGAGGCTAAAAAACCTGATTGTAGTGCAAGAATATCTTGCTTTGTCAAGGGGAACTTTTCAAAGCCAGTTACATGCAGACTTCAGGGAGCTGTGGTTTTATTCAAACTGTGGATGCAAAATGAATTTTTTAAAACAGCAAGCCCTTTAAAGAGCTAAATTTTCATTGGAGGTTAAATGAGAGCTGAGTTTTAAAGTGATGTTTAGTATTTAAAGGGCCTAACAGAAATTTTAGAAGTCTGTGCTGACCACCTTGAAGAAAGGAGGTAATTCCTTCCCACCAAGGATCTTTTCTTTCTCTATAGATGGTGGGTCACTCTTGATTCTGCATTTCTTCCATGCGCTTAACATTGCTGCTGCTATGTGACAACTGTGCATGTATTATAAACAGGTTTGTTCCTATAACATAAGGAGGCCTATTTAAGGGCCTCCCCAAACCCACGATGTTTTAAGCAGGAACATTCTTCTTAAATAAATGTTGTCATTACAATGACTGTTTGGTATCTGAGCTTGTCATGTTGGACTGTAGTTGTATTTGTAGAATTGGATATGTTGATCTATGAATTTTGAAGAAACCAAACCACTGCTTTGCAATAGCACAGAGCAAACACCTTCTTACAGTCATATTGTCTGCGTTTTCAGAGAAGTGCTCCTTTCACCTCTCTCATGAACCTCAAAGTGTTTATCTTCACCAGAAGAGTCTGGCAAGCATAGTTCATAACTGTACTGCGTACAGAAAAACCACAGACTGAAGAAGAATGTTGGCTTCTGCCTACTTCCCATCCTTGATTTATCATTTACAGATCTATTCTGTAAGGAGTAAACTACTCCTCTCTCTTTTTTTGGAGCTACCAACCTTAGAGCTGTATGTCTTTCTGATATCAACCTCTGCTTTACAGGTTTCAATCACATATCCTTTCAAACCATTTAACAGATTAACATAAATCAAGTTAAAATCTCATTCAAATTGCACTTGGCTTTGAGGATGTAGCTTCTCCTTCAGACCAGAAGAAGGACTGTGTGCATGTTAGTTTGCCTGTCTGATTGTATTAGTTTCTCCTAGTTTATCTAAAAAAAGAAATTGGCTCACAGCAAACAGTGCCTCATAGAAGGCAGTGTAATAATTTTTTATGGTGAGTTGCCTAGTAGTTCAATGACATGATTTCTCAAGACGTGCAGACCTGTTTGATCAAGATCCTCTCTACAGCAGTGAATACATGGCTGTAAATCTTCTGTGAGCAAGCACACTTCTGGCAGAAGGTGATCCCTACCGTCAGTATCCTCCTCTACTATGGAGAAGACAGCAGGAAGGAAAATACTACAAATTCTAGGCTAGATTGGAGCTTCACAACCTGCTCTAAGGGTTCAGCATCAGATGACAGCCTTTGTAAAGGACCAGAGAATGAATATCTGAATGTCCTCTCTTTCATATCTAAGGGAATGTGGAATTACATTCATGTCCTGCCTTGCAGTCTCCAGCTGTCTGATCACATCCCATTTATCCCTGCAGGGGAGAATGCCCCACTCACAGGCCCATCTGAGCTATGACTGGAGCTACAAGAAGGAGAACATGGACTGAGCAGGGCAGTAGATGCAGTAAAGTAGATGCATCTACTGCAGTAAATGCAGTAAAGCCTATTATCATCTAAACGTCTGAGTCAACACTTGCAAGGCACACCAATATTAATATGCTTGGCAGGTCATCCCTGCCTGGAGAAGGACATGAATCTGTGAAAAAAGAACCGATGAGCTGCAGAGACATCTGCCCTTGCTAGGAAGCCTGGGGATACTTGCAGGGAAACATTTCCTTTCCTCCAGTCTCAGAGCAGCCAGTTCCTTACAGATGACTTCAGGACAATTGAATTTCAGTGAAAGGGTCTGTGAGGACTTGTGAACCTGATGTTTGAAGGCAGAATGGAACTTAGGCTTCCTCCTTCCCTGCCAATAGTATATGGAAAGACACAACTGCCTTGGCTTCCATTGCAGAAGAGCTCTTCTGCACAGCACAGCAAAATCTGGGAAGTAAAAGCAAATTAGGTTTACCTGTTTCTGAGACTGCAAAATAAAGCAAACATAACCTGGAGGAGCTTTGGGCAGTGAGGCACACTCATGATTTCCACCAGTTGACATGGCTTAGCAGTCACAGTGGTGAACATGCCTTTCTGGTGAGGCTTTGAACTGTAGGATGTAGCTTATCAAATCCCAGTGACACGGAGCACATTTCTGTTTTATTACTTACTAATGCTGGGCTTGGCAGGCACTGCAGGTTATTTTGCTAAATTATGACAGAACTGTCATCTGCAGGATAAACTAGGATATAATGCCTGTGACTCATGAGTAGTTTTGTTGAAATAAAGCTACTTCATACACAACACAATATTTAGAAAACAATACCTGGAATTTATCGGAATGAAGTCTGCCTGTCCCTCTCTCCTTGCGTGGCTTACAAGATTGAACTGGAAACCTTTAAGAGTTTTCCCCCTCTACTCCTCACAGAAATAGGAGCTATTCCAGGAATAAGATGTTTCATGAAATAGAGTGTAATATGATATCTCAAAAGAATTTATTCTGTGATCTAAACACCAAGGAAAAAGAATGCTGGGCTAAGGCATTACCAAAAGGACCAGATGAGAGGATCTGTACAGGGACAACCTAGACAGGTTGCCACAGGTGGACAAAAGAGCACGAAGTTTGGCACAGGATGAATCAAATAAATTAAAGTGGAGACTGCAAGTGCTGTGGGTGACTTACTCTTTCTTTTCAGAACTTAAACTTTTCTAGGAGATAACTGCAAGTGTAGGGGAAGTTGGGGCAATTATCCAAGAATCTTATTACTGATACTTGATGGCTGTTAGAGAAACTTTTTTAATCCCTGAAAAAAGCAAGGTGAGCTTATTCAAAGGCTAACTATCACTTAGTACTTTTAAGTGAACTAGGGTATATCTAAGAAGTATAAATCAGTTTTTAAATTAGATTACAACTTTGACTCATAAAAATAATTGCAAGTTACATGTAATATCTGCACCATCTTTGGATAACACAATGAATTGCATTAAAATGCAAGTAAGAACATATCAGATGTGGTGTTGATTCAGATGTTAAACAGCTATCAGTGGAAAGGTATTTTAAACAGCTATCATGGTATAGTCATGAACTTACATGGCTTTTTTATTATATTGTTAAAAGGCATTTCAGAGAGAGAGGAACACAGACTGCAGGTCACACACAAAGAAAAAAGGAGCGTACTCTAGAAATGTATGATTCTGAAGAAGTTTCTAAGTACAAAACTAGCAGTTAAGGACTTAACTGCTGTTATGAAGTGGTTATGTTGGCTCTACATCCTACTGAAAAGAGGAATATGCAGGATCATAGGAGAGTTGATCTTGACCTTTTGTGTGGCTGGTGCTGGAATAATGCCTAAGTTGTGATCTACCTTCATTGAAAAATGAAAATGGAAAAAACGGATTCAGTGTTCAAGGCTATGAACCTTATTCAAAGAATGCTAATTATAGTTAGCCAGTCGCCATTAGAACACACCAAGAAACAACTCACAGAAATGGTGCTAAGAGCTTCAAACTCCAGCAGGAAAGGAGACAGCATTTTCAGTAGCTGAGCATAAGAGCAGTGGAAGATGCTTCGATGGAGGAAGGTGGATTCTCTATGGCTACCATGGGCAAGGAGGGTGCCTCAGAAGCTAGTCTACTGGCACAACACACCATTTCCCCATAGTTTTTCTGCAGCCTCCACTTAATATTAATTCCATCTTAAAATTATCCCTTGTGAAAGTGATATCGCTACAAGATATGAATACAATGTGTGAGTAACCCACTTTTTAATATTTATTTATATCTCTACATTTGCATCTAACCTGAAGGGCTGGCTTCTGGTAAAACTTCACTCTTCATTCATGAGTGTTTTAGTCTTAGCTTCTAAATTAGCTTCATCTTGAAAGGTATATAAAATATTCTTTCCCCTAAAATATTATTTCTTTTAAAACCTGACAAACAGAGGAATTTAACAGAGTTTGCAGGAAAATTAAAATAATTTTTTGGCAGCTTTGAACCCTGAATTTGTAAGTACAATTGTCTATCAACAACACTGTTGAAAGTCAGCTTAGGCAGCTGGTTTGTAAATCTGCAACCTTGAGAAGTCATTTTGAGAGTGTACAGAAAAACGACAAAAAAATCAAAAGCTTGTTTCTTTATATCATTTTTATTAACATGCAAATGCAACCATACAGCTTTTTTTCTTATAAACATAACTGTCGTAAGTGGTGCAGGACCACTCTTTCTTTCTGTTTAAACCACCACAGATCTGGAAAAAATTCAAAGCTTTTTACTCTATAATAATGTTCCTTTCAAGACTGTTTTTCTGTTGTTGTTTTGTTGGTTTTTGTTTCTTTGTTGTCAATTCTAAATCAGCTACAGCAAGAAGTGTTGTTTACTTTACTTTGCTTTTGAGGTGTCTGCTAAACCCCAGGCAGCTGCTAACTATACACAAATCTAAAGATTTGGGAGTGAGAAGGACTGGTAGAATGAATTTGTGCTCTAATTGTAAATGCAGTTTCTGGCTGTGTGTCACTAAACCAGGGGCTGATGCCGCAGCTGCTGAGCCATAAGAGGGCAGCTGCTGCAGATGAAGCTCCATCCTCATTCTGGTCAGCCACAATGTGAATGCCTGTGTTACCTCTCCTCTTCCCTCAGCTGAATTCCTTTGCATTTCAAAAATTCCAACTGCTGTCCCTATTAGGAGGAAGAGACAGTAATAATGAGCATAAAGAGTCAGAAGACTAAATGACAGGGGGAATGGAAAAAACATTGTGCAGCACCCTTATCTACACTTGCAGTTGTGCACCTGCAGTTCCACATCTCATCAGACAAGAATACTGTGTTTCTTCTGCTGCAGTCTCAGCCGCAATGTTCTTACTGAGCAGTCATTAATTCAGAATTCTCACTAATAAGAACTGTTAGAAAAAAAAATTAGAATCTTGGGAAAATGCTACAATTCTGGTTCATTAGTCTGTGGGGTTTTTTATTTGTTTTTTTTTTTTTTTGTTTTTTTTTTTTTTTTTTTTTGGCATTTGGTATAAAAGCTCTAAAATCTTTTCTTACAGGACGTAGCAGAGATGTGTTGGAATTGGAGCACTGGCAACATGAGGTTTCTTCCTTTTAGAGAGAATTTGAATGCTATTTTTTTTTAAGGCTCAGAAAGATGAGCAAAAGCCTGAGTCATTCTGCCTTTTAAGTGCAAATAGCAGGAGATGGGAAGTTCCTGACTTGCCATTGTGCTTCTTCACATTTCTGATTACAATCATGAGCATGCATAAGCATCCATTTTGTATTTTTGAGATGAAGATGACAGTACTGGTAGCTTTTATGACCATTGCTGGAGAGGGACAGTACTGTCCAAGACCCAGGTCCTGCCCATGAAGAAACAGATGAAGACAGTGCTGACAAGTGTCAGCATTGGCAAAGATCCACTGTAACATTACAGGGTGGGTATTGCAGGGGGTGGTTGCTTTGTTGGATTGGTGATGTCTCAGACTTGTTTCCTAGCACTGGATTGAAAACTGAAGCCATGTCATTCCTTACAACACTTGGTTGCCATGAAGATGATTAAAAGCCATGAAGATGGTGAAGAGCCTGGGTGTATGAGGATTGAGTAAAGGATCTGTGATCCCTTAGCTTAGAGAAGGCTCAGGGCGCTCTTGCTGATGTGGATGAAGACTGATGGTGGGAGTAAAGCAGATGGAGTGGGACTGTTCTCAGTGGTGTCCAGTGACAGAACAAGAAGAAATGGACATGAGTTGGAATAATAGACACTTCCATTACACATGAGAATTTTTTTTTTCCAGTGAGGGTGATCAGGGTTTCTCAGGTTGTGGAGTCTACATCTTTGGAGCTACTGAAGACCCAACTCATGTCCTGAGCAAAACACCCTAACTGACTGGCAGGCCTCAATGATCTCCAGGTGTCCTACCAACCCCCAGTGAGGCTGTCAGAGCAAGCTACAGATATCAAATACTTCAAAAGGTCTCTTTAAGAAGCTACAATTCACAGGTTTGGAAATTCAGATAATTGGTTTACCTCATCAGTGTGTATAAGCATGTAAAGGAGGATGTCAAGAGGATGGAGCCAGGCTCTTCAACAGGCAGAAACTGATGCACAGGAAGTTCCACTTGAACATGAGGAAGAACTTCTTTACTGTGCTGGTGACCACGCACTGGAACAGATTGCCCAGAGAGGCTGTGGAGTCTCTCTCACTGGAGATATTCAAGAACCATCTGGACACAATCTTGTGTGATGTGCTCTAGGATAACCCAGCTTTAATGGGGAGATTGTACCGCATGATGTACTGTGGTCCCTTCCAACCTGATCCATCCTGTGATATGGTTCAAGAGACCTGAACTGATTCAGGTCAAAATCCCTGTAGATTTAGGGCACTGCCCTTCACTTCCTGGCACCTCTGACAACCTTCATTGCTCCCCACCAGGTCCCACTCCCAAAGACTCCCCATGTGCAAGTGCGCTGACCCCTCAGCCCGCAAGTGGGGACAGGCCATCCCTCCCCGCCCAAAATCGGTGTTTCCCCTTGGGATGTGTGAGCTCCTGTCGGGCAAGCGACACGCAGGGGCTGCTCCCAGCTGATGCTCCGCCTGCAGCTCGCCGCTCCCCGCCCCTCGACGGCCGCACGGGGTCCGCCACCAGCCCCGTGCCCTGCCCGCTCCCGCGGCCGCCCGCGGGGCGCTGCCGCCCGCGCTGCCCATTGGAGCGGGAGCGTCACGCGGCCGATCCATGCCGCTGGCGCGGGCCGGGGCAGCGCTCCCGCTGCTGATTCATTGGCTCTGCCGGGGAGCGAGCCCGCAGCATCCCGCCAGTCCATCCTGCCCGCCCGCTCCATCCCGCCAGTCCATCCTGCCCGCCCGCTCCATCCTGCCCGCCCGCTCCATCCTGCCCGCCAGTCCATCCCGCCCGCAGCGCTGGCTCGCCCCGCCGGGGCCAGGGCGTTCCGGGGGCTCTGCGCCTTTGGGCCGGGACGAAGCGGCGCTCCGGGATCTGTCCGGGCGGACGTGCCCGGCGCGGTAAGCGCGGTGAGGGGCCGGCGCGGCGGGCGGGGGGTGAGCGAGCGGAGGAGAGAAAAGGACGGGTCTGCCCTGCCCGCCGCGCCCCTGCCCGTCCCTGCCCGGGGGTGGCTGCTCCCGGCTGGGCGGGCGGGAGGCCCCGGGCGCCTGGAGTTCAGCCTGCGGGTAACAGGTGGCTGAGGAGGTTCGGGACAGGGACCAGGCGGCTCCCGCAAGCCTTAAGGTCTGAAGCGCTCTGCCAATTTTTCTTTCATTTTATATAGTAATAATAATAAAATGCGGGAAGTGGCATTGTTAATTTGGGTGTCGTGGAGAACGTCAGCTGTAGAAAAGCTTGTCTCTCCATTCTGAGTTTGTAACGGAGTGATTCCTTCTGTATTCAAGAGCAGAACAGCTAAAAAGCACACTGACTGCTGAGCATTTGAATGAATCTAATAATTGAACCGAAAACGCTTGAAAAAAAATGGTTGGGAGGGGAAAGAACCCCAAGATAAGTTTGTTGTGGGTTTTTTTTTGTTGGTTTTTTTTTTTACCCCCCTCCAGGTAACATCTCTCGTCCTTTGTGCTTTTGGACTGAAGGGGTGAATATCTCTCCTCCATGCAGCCTTAGATTACTTGTCTGCTCTGTCTTGCCTTCTTCCCTTTCTCTGTGTGCTGTTCCCTAGTCTGTTGATTCTCATCCTTTCCCACTTCCCCCGTTCCTTCTCCCTCAACAGTCTCTGTTTTTAACAGTTGTCATCTCAGTGGTTTCTTCCTCTGGCCTCAGCCTCTGTTGACAGTGACTGGTGTGTAAGTTCAGGTCCCTCTCCTGAGCTGTCTGCCATTCTTTTTTAGCTGGAAACAATCACCTCAATGACAAGCTCTCAAAACTTCTCTCTGAGCAGTCCCTGTTCCCTGACATTTGTTTTTTCACCCTGTCATATAACTTTGTTTGGCACATAAAGCTGGACAGTGACTGGAAGCATAGACACATCACGGGTTTGGCACTTCTGTGACAGGCGTAGCTTGTACAGAGGTGGGACAGCAGTGGCAGTGTTGCCTCAAACTGCCTCAGCAGAGCTGGTTGGGCTTTGTTGGAGAAAGCACTGAGGTGCTTCTATTTCCAGGTGTGTTTCCCAGCCCACTGCTCTGTCTCAGAGTGTCTCCCTGTTTTGGTCTGTTCCTCTCATTTGAGCTTCCCAGGAATCTGCACACAGGGGTGCAGATTTACATAATCGCCGTGGAAACAAACAGATGTTTCGGTTTCTACGTGGAGATAATCAGGTAATTGTCCCCAATTCTGGTTGTCTTTCTTGTCCATTTGTGGCTTTCTATTCAGGTTCTTAATCAGAGAGTCAAGATAATTTTGACCACCAGAGTAAATGCCTGGAAAAATGCCAGGGGAACGGCAGGTCTCCATTGACTGAGGACAGCCTGGCTCCATTCTTCTCAAAAATAATGAGACATTCTGGGTGTATCAATCACAACCAAATATGTATAAAATAAATCAAGCTATTGCAAGAAATTTTTTTTTTTTTTAAGGAAAAAACCCCAGAATATTAAGAGCCTGACAAAGTAATTTACTACCTACTCTTTCCCTGGTTGCCCATGTACACTTTGTTAGGAAAAAGGTGAAGCACAGATCATACTCTTGCAGCTTGTTCAACAATTAAAATAAAATTTAAAGTCTTTGAACCTATAATAGCAGCTATTACTGACAAAATTATACTAGCAATCTTATTACAAATAAATTAGGGCTTTATTCTGTGTACTCACTGCAATGGTCTCTGGTTGTACTGGTTCAGTGATGTTTTCTTGGCATCTAGTTGCTTATTTATAACACAGAGACATGGCAGGGAAAAGGAAGGGAGAAATTCAGACGTGTGCCTGTGAGTTGTGTACTGCTGTCTGATTTACCTAAGGAGAAATTTGTATTTGAGGCACTACAATAAATTGTTTGCTTCTTCCGCAGAACTGGAGGGAAGACTTTGATTTGAAGACAGGGGAAAGAAAGCCCCCAGTTCTTGCCTGAAACAATCCCAGACCAGTTTGACTTTGGATGAACAGCTCCATTTCAGTGAGTGTTTAAAATCGTTACTGAAGGCAATATTTCTGCATTGTGTTGTAGGACAACTACAAAAGTTAAGAAAATATTTGTCATATTAATGTGGAAATTTTAAAGAAAATCTCTATAATTTTGTTTTATTACTTCTTGAGGAAATGTAATATGTCAGTCAAATTAAAAAGTTCACAGGTTATTTTGCATCTGAGAGATTGTGGCTTCCAGACCTTGTGTGGGTGAAGGCACAAGCTGAAGATTTTTCCACCATAGCACTGTCAAACCCCAGCTGTGAGATACCCAAGTGTGGGAGTAGCTCTGATAAATGGTCTATCATACCTGTTTTGTTTGAGGTTTTTTTCATCCCTGCCAGCTGGTTTATCTTGCTCTGGCTTCAGAGGAGGCTGGGAACAGAACTATTTCTGCAGGGAGAGCACTGAGAAGTGAAGAGGTGCTATGGGAAGCGTGCTGTGGCCTGTACTTCAGACCAGATGAACGTTGTGTGAAGATTAAAGAATTATTTTGTAATGGGAGGGAGGAAATTGTCATTGGCTTCCACTCTGCTTGTCACCCTCACCTCTGTGGTGACTTTTTCACTGATGCAAAGCTAAAACAGAGCTATGAAATGAGGCCTGAACACTCTCATCCATTTTCTGGGCTATGCAACCCTACAAGCAACTGCATTAAACCTGGAGCCTGGCACACTGAAGGTTGGAAAGGCTGCCTGTGCAGCAGCAGTGACCCTGTGGCGCATGGGGCATCTCCAGGCCTGCGTCACTGGCACAAAGGGAGTCCAGGTAATTTTAGCTGTAAACAAGTGCTGAGTTTGATGCCTTTGGAAGGCTGACCTGAAACAGAGACTGGACAGAGCCAGAGAATAAAGTAGGTGTTTATTGAAAGGCCTCTAGGATCCACCTCGGGCAGGACAAGAGCTTGACCAGGTTTACACTCAAGGTGGACTAAAAATGGTCACAAAAAAATGACTGACTGGTCACGAGGTCTTACATTTTTATAGGTTTTGGTCTATTTGCATGTTGGGTTTTAATTGTCCAATTACAGCTTCAGGTTGTGAGGACCCATCCTTCTTGTCCCTCCCTTCGGTCACCGTTGTTTATGCTTTTGGGCCTGAGAGCTGTCCTTGGTCTTCAGCAGGAAAGGATTATTTTGTCTACCTACTGTGTGAAGAGAGATTACTAGCACTTAAAATGAGGCTCAGAACTACACCGCTAGGCAGCACAGAACCTGAAAAACATGAAAGCTAAAACTGAAGGCATCAAGTCTCCCAGGAACAATCCCCCAAGGGTAGTTCTTTCCTTCAGCCTTGCCCCTGTTACAAATGACTGGTTTAGGTGGGATTATTTGAAACACACCCGGGTGCCTCTGGTCTTGGGTTCGGTTGGGTTCTCTGGCTGCACAGAACCCTGTGCTTCCTGTGTTTCTTCATGACTTGCAGACTAGCCAGTTTGAGTCAATCTAGTCTGACGGCCCTCTGCATTGAAATAATTTCTCAGTGAGGTTTTTTTTTCTTTCAAATTGAATACCATCTTTTAGTTATAAAAAATGGCAGTGTTTGTTCTGTCCCTTCTGTGGAGGCTCTTTTTTTTTTTTTTCTTTAAAAAATATGTTCTTACATGGTAGCACAAACAGGAGGTATTTTAAAAGCACCAGTCACAGGTAGGTCTTATTCTGATAGAGCCATTCCAGTTGACCTGCAGTGTGCTCATCAGTAAGAGTGGATGGAGGGAGCTTTCCTTTCTCTCTGCTCAGCAAAAGGCATTGGACTGACAGACTTCAGGGCTAGAAAGCAATTCAGAGCATCCCCATCTCAGCACTGAGCTTTCTGTGAGAATAAAGCTATTAAAAAGAAACATTTAATAAAACTTGCTTTACAGTTTAATCTTACCTCATCAGTAGTCGTGCCAGGGCTCTTTCACTTCAGGGTTTTCTACAACAAATCAGACTGAGAGGTTAAAAAGTTGTAGTGAGACAGGTTAAAATAGGCAATATTATAAACAGCTGAGGGCAAGGCAGCCTTTCCTTTGGGAAGTGTTGAATATATGAATATGTACATACCATTGATGTCAGCATTTATAACCTTATAGGACTGAAAAAGTCTCGGTACTTTAATGCTTACTGATAGGGCTTCTTCTGCTCTGGTTGGTCTTGAGGGAACTTGGGTTTGCAGCTGCCACACCTGCACATCTAAGAGGAGGTTGGTTTTTAGTTGGGAGAGGAAAACAGGCACAGTACTGATAGTGTAATCCTGCCCTAGGTGCAGGAAATGAATGGAATTGTGGCTAATCTCTATTACTTTTAGAAAATGGCTCTTAAAACTGTATGTTCTGGCTGTAGTATAAAGCTTTTGGTACTGGACTTAAGCTAGGCTTCAGTGTGTTTTGGGAGCAAGTCCCAGCAGCTCCCTACTAACAGGTCCATGTCCCTTTACTGTCAGTGCAGGCCTGAAACTTTTTAAGAGGAATGCAGACGTTCTGTGACACCATGTTAGGTATAATTCATCTGCCTTCTCAGACAAAGCTGATGAGAGGGTTTATGTAGTATTTGCTTTATCTATTTTTAGAACCATACAGTTGTCAGTGAACTCATGGTATGGTATGATTTCATATTAGTTTCTGCCTTAACTTCCAGGTGGCACCTACTGAGTTGGACTGCTAAGTGGGCATTATTGTTTGCTAATATTGTTATTGTCTATAGGAAAATAGTTGGCAAATCTTCTAGCCTTTATGAAATTTCACTTTAAAGTCATAATGTCATTATTTTTTAGCTAGGTACAAACATTAGCTATACAGTTGGCATGCAAATGGTGTGGAGTTTGTGTGGGGCACGTAACAAGTTTGTTGTTGGAGTTTACATTGCACGGTTATAAGGATAATAAAATGCATGTTATATGATGTGTAATATGGTGGTATGAGGCAAAGATGTTTGTAACTGTAACCTCCCATCCTTACTTCACAGTTTAAGCAGTGACTAGAACAACTTTTTTCCTTTCCATTGTTATAAACTCCTTTTGTGATGAATCCAACATTATTCTTGTTACTTTAGTGCAACAGCTCAGACATTGCTGTTTGTGAACATCTGTAACAAACATAACCACGGTTAACATTGTACTTTCTTTTCTCTCCAAGAGAAGACCTAGGTATCAGAGTTGGCATTCTTGATTGATTTTTAATTGTAAAGTCAGTTTTCCCCTTCCCTTCCCTTCCCTTCCCTTCCCTTCCCATTTTTATTCCTTGCTTTCCTTTTTTTTATTGCAGGTGGGATTGGGTATTGCCCCGAAAAGACCACAAATTTGAACCTAAACCCTGCCCACCTAGGGTATTGAGAATTAGCAAGAAGCAAGGAGCCTTAGGTGAAGTATTTCCTGCAGAGTTTCCTGTCTGTGCTTGGGAGTGGCACAGCTTGTTCAGAGCCGCGTGGTGGGGTTGTAGAAAGATGTGTCTGTATTTCTTTTCAGCTGATGCAGTGCAGCAGTGTAAATAAGTTTATGCAGGTTCTTTTTTCATTAGTTTTTTTTCTCTGACTTCACCTCCTGGTCTTTGGGATGGAGTAAAAAGGAATGTGGGGGTGGCTGACTCCCTTTTCCCTCATGCAGAATATTGGTGCTGGTATGGGAACGTAGAAGATATGGGAACAGCCTGAGTTGTTAACTTCTCACAGCCAACAACTTCTGGGTTAACTGTACTGCCTAGCTGATGGAGATGATGCACCAGGGTGTAGTGCTAAGATTTCTCAGGGTGGGACTTCTCACAATTTGAAATATTCCTTCTTTTTTCCCCTGTCTGGGTCATGGGATCTTCAGAGTTTGCTAGGGGACGATGGTCTGTTCACTTGTTCTTTTGAAAACCATTGAGTGCTTAGATTCTGTGGCACTAAGCAGAATAGAGGTATGTGAAAAATAGATGTAGTTTGTGACTGAAAATTCACCAAGCTCCTTGTGTCTACCATAGTGGTAGTTTCTCTTGCTCCAGAAACAAACAGTACATGAAAAATCCCTGTGGTTTTCTTTTTGTGCATACAGGTCAGCTTCAGAGGTAGTTGTTGCTGGTTACAGGGAGAGTTTCAGACATACACAAAAGATATGCCTTTGTGGTCTCAGTGGTGGTATAAGCCATGAAGTTGTGTTGCAGATGTGGTGTGTCTTCAGTTTTGCTTTCATTTTGAAAGGTAAGTGACTGAGAGCCTCATGCAGCGTGTCAGTGATGTCCACATTGGAGAAAATTTTCCAGCTGCACAGCATTTGATATCCTGCTGCTGCTGTTCAAGGGCATGGGGTTTATGCAAACATAGCCCAACAGCCAGACTAGCCTGCTCAGGTGCCACTGGCAGCTGGCAGGCCAGCTGAGACCTTACAGACTTTCACACAGGTTACAAGCAAGTTCTCATGAAGGCATCATTCAGCTCCAAGAGTTGCAGTTGGGTCTCCCTGGGGAACATCTGGTTACATTTATCTGCAGAGAGCAACCCAATGCTCCAGAAGAAAGCCCTGAGCACTTGCCCTTTTTAGTTTCCAGGATACAGACCTGCCTAAATTTCTGTTTGGCAGCACTGAACAAAGTCATGCTTTGGGGTTTCTTGAATAATCAAAGTGAAGCTTTTTGTTCCTGACTGACTTGCTCCTGGGAAGAAGAGAGGCGGAGTGAGGAAAGCCTGTCTGCATCCATACACACCAAAATCAATAGAGGAGCTTTTATGTTTGCCTCAAAAGACTCCTGTACTTTCCAGAAAAAACCTCAGCAAAGTCAATTAGAAGAGGTCCCTGTGAAGCTTCAGAGCTGTGGGATGAATCCTGTGCTGACAGATGGCTCTCCATGTCTGACAGAAAGAGTGTTTGAGAGCACCTCTTGGAGGAATTCCTTCTGGGAAGTGCTTACCTCTTACCTGAATCCCTGCATGACCTGCTGCAGCCAGGCAAATGCACCTGACAGGCTGCTACTGTGCCAGCTCAGCCTGCTTTGCTCTTCCTCAGGAGGTGCAAGGTCTAAATAATCACGTCTTCCACTGTGCTGGTCCTTGTACCACCATGCTAGACTGGCTTTTTAAGTAGAATAAAAGGTTTTCGCATGTTTGAGGCTGATTGTTTGTAGGTATTTGGACAGATGAATCTTACAAGTGAGCTGAATGTTGGTTTGGAACAGTGCTTATTCTACTGGTTGATTTAGAAGCGTATTTATATGTTCTTCAAAGCACAGATTAGCTAGGGAGCTGGTGACTCAGTTTTCATTAGCACCTCTCCCTCTGATAGTGGCTTGTCTACATTGAAAGCAAGTCTCCACATGCATGCAGTCAGTGGTGAAAGGCTGGAGCTTCTAATCCTAACCTAATGCTATACTGGGACAGATTCTTTGTGTCCTGGAAGTGGCTATCCTCCCCATAAATCATAAATGGACACTAGTGACTAGATTGGGAGAGAGCTCTGCATGGGGCCCAGTGAATCCCATCTGCTTTGAGGTGGGAAGAAACACTTGAGGTGGAAGAAACAACATTTTTCAGATTGTTCCTGTATTCTGAAGTTTCCTGCAAGTGGATTTCAACCCTTTTTGCAATACTAAAAGGAGGGAGGTGACAATGGCCATTAGTGAGAGGGATATGGGGACAATGGCCGTGGGAGGAATATTTAAATGAAAGGCTTCTCTGGAAAGTTATAAAAAAGAAAAACAGCCTTTAAACAGGACTAATCAATGTTGTCAAGAGTCATGTCATCAAAAAACATTGAGGAGAAGGGGAAAGAAAGGTGATGGGAACCCTGAGTGGCACCACGTAGTCTCTTGGAGCACCGTCACAAAATAAAACACAGTCTTGTGATAAACAACTGACAGAGCTGAGATGGGAGCAAATTAGGACAGGGATCCTAGGGTTTTCTCTGTGCCACTTCCTTCTCCCAGAGGCAGCAGTTGCTTTAGTTGATTAAAATAAGTAAACTTCAGTCTCAAGCTTAATCAGACATTCTCTCTTTAATTTGAGGAAATGGAAAAGCCAAGGAGGAACTTTACTGCCAACACAGGCACTTTTGGTTAGACTTACCTCTTTCTCTCTGTCCATTCTGAAAGGGTTGGAAGTACAAGATGGAAAACATCTTCAGCCATGAACTGGGTTGTCCACAATATCCATATTTTTTTCCTTCTCAGTGCTTCAGGCTATTTATTCATGCTGGAGGCTTTCTGAATGGCTAAGGGGAGGGTGAGGGTGATATCGTGAAGCTTTTTATCCTGATCCAAGAACGTGGTTTGTCACTTCTCTCCCCAGCCCACCACCTTGCCTGCTGTCAGGTTGCTCATTCTGAAAACTAAATTGTTTTGGGTTGAAAAATAGATCCATTTATTATTTTAAAAGATTTATAACTTGCAGTCAAGTTTTTTGGTATGTGTTTAAAGTTCTGAACATTGCATTTAAATGTGAAATTTACTTTTTCAGGAATACTAATTTAAAATTGCTTTGAGGCATTATTGACAGCATTTGGTCATGGTAAAATAGCTATAGAAAGAATTATTTTACAAGTTTGAAACGCTGTTCATATTCCCTGAGTGGAAGTGTTTCTTTTCTGTGCCTGATTTTTTGTCCTTTACATATGGCCTTCTTAGCACTTGAAGCCTGAGTCAGTCCTGATGGGTTTTAATTGAATCCAAAATTACCCAAAGCTCAGCTTGCTTTCAGAAAAAGTATTTTGTAATAGGTTTCAATTTGGATTTCCTGACTCCAGCTACTGCAGCAGATGTTTTGTGAAGAGATGTGCTTTCTTTTGGTGTGCATAAAACTGTCTCATTCTGAAAAAAATTACTCTGCAAAATGCAAGGCTCTAGTACAGAATGGTGGTAATGACAGAGATATCCCTCAAGATAATTTCACGAAGCTCAGTGTTGTTTTGCAGTTTTTTGTTAATCTGTGAGGGAAATCACTCCTGTTCTGTTTTCCTTCTGTAGAGGCATATTGAGCCTGTTTATCAGCAGAGAAATTTAGGTTGGAAGGGACCCCTGGTGGTCATCTGGTCCCATCTACTCCAAGCATGTTCAACTAGATCAGGTAAATCTTTCCTTGTATCTAATATGAATTTCCCGTTTCCCAATTTTTGTCCATTGCTTCTTGTCCTCTTACTGTGCACCTCTGAGAAGAGCCTGGCAGCAGCATCTCTGCAACCTCTAAGTGTAGACAGCACTGAGGTCTCCCTGGAGCTGTCTCTTCTCCAGGCTGAACAAACTTAGGCTCTCGTGCCTCCTGTGCTTCAGCTCCCTAAACATCTTGGTTGCCTTTCACTGGGCCCCAGAGTCTGTCTATAATGAGGGGAAGGAGTGGGAGGGGATGGGATAGCCTTGCTGATGAGGCAGTGGCTGCTCTTGGGAACAGTGCTGGGGAAGCGATCCAATAGATGGAAAAGAACAAAAACCCACAAGCTGTGCTAGGTGTAGTCTCCATTAATGTGTTTCATGTCCACAGGTCTGTATTTGCTGAGGTGCAAGATGTCTGCCCTGAGGCTGATCTCTAACAGAACCTCCCAGCAGGCCTTGGCTAAGTCTGATTACACCTGGGACTACGAGTACTACGAGTATGGGCCAGTGTCATTTGAAGGCCTGAAGGCTCATAAGTGTAAGTTCAGTAGAGACACACTTCACTGCAGCTGAGCTTCCTGTCCACATGTTCCTGTTCTTCACTTGTGACTGAATATTGTTCAAAAACATTTCTCTCCTAAGTGCTCGGTTTCTCTGCAATTAGCATCACCCCTCTATTTATGAGATCATTATTACTGTTTATTATTCTGTATCCTTTTGTTGACTTTTTCTTGTGCAAGAACCATGGTGAGAACCATGGGTTTATTTGCTGCGGTAGAAATTTGTCAATACTGAGGAATATCTGACTGTTGGGAAAAGTTAACAACAACAAATACAGATACCCTGCTGCTCGTGGTGACTACTTGTTAAGATCAGTGTTGCTTTGTTTGGGTTCTATTTGTTTGTATTTGTTTCTATTAATGGTAGAAAGGCAGTGGTGGGGAGCCTTACCTGCATTACCTGTGTTTGGTTTTCCCGACAGAAAATAAATTTTAGGTTTTTAAAAGGTTGAAATTAAGAGACGATTTTCTCCTTCTGAACAAACTTGCCATTGGTACTTTCTTCATAGGAGGAGTGTGCTAAATTCAGTTTTCTGTAAATACAGTAGTTGTTTTACAGTAGAAGCAAAAAATGAAGAATAGGTACCAGAAAGATGAAAAATGTGGATTGGAACTGGGAGAAAATGTAACTAGGACAAGTACAGCTGGACCAACATTTTTCTAAAAACTAGACAATGGATTTGATGATCTTTCCTTTTAGAGGAGATGATTGGGAGGGACAAACAATAAAAGAGGGGGGGAAAATTTACAGAAACTGACTGAATTACCTGATGGATCTTGCAAGGAGTTTGCTGAAGAGAAAAAAACCCCCTCCTGTTTCTTTGTTTCTGAGTTAGATACCCTGTGAAAGGGTGTGATCCCCAGAGTTTAAAGTTTTGGGGAAGGGTGCTGGAGCACTGGTCCAGGATGGATTACATACTTTCTCTCCCCTCTGTCACAATGAGCATTCAGATTGGGAGAAAGTAGTGCCTGCACTGGCAAACAGCAGCCCAGAAAGGCTGATCTCCCTGGCCTCTACACAGTCAGAAGGTTTTGGGGAGGCTCTGCAAGGGACAGAAGAAACTTGAAATTATTAATGCTTCTGAAAAAAAAAATAGAGTAGAATTGACTTTTTATTTTTCCCCCCCTAAAAATTCTGCTGATTACTGTCTGTATTTTTACAAATGATAGGTACTTGAAAAATGTGGGCTACCTTTCATCATGTTTTTAATTTATCTTCCTTTCTTCCACTTAGTCAGAGGTTAAACCTGATTGCAAAGCTTACTGGCTGCAAAGACCAGCTGGAATGTTATGTACACATCTTCTTTTCAGCTCGGTGTCTCAAACAGCGTGATGGGACAAAAAGGTAGAAATGACAGCTGCCTCTGGATTGCAGAAGGCACAGCTGCACATCAGGTCTTGGATTGCCATCAAAATGATTGCCATGCTGAGCAGGGCAGCTGAGCTTCCCTGTCTGGCTGTGCTGTTCACAGAGCAGAAGGTCCTGGACAGCTCTTAGAGAACAGGACAGAACTAACAATCGCTTTTCAGCTGGAGCTTGACAAAAGATGTCATTAGTAGTCCCTGAGTCAGTGATCTAGGAAGTCCCTTCTGGTTATGGTGGATTTTCTTTAGTTTTTGTTTGTTTTAACTGATAGGTTGGAGTTGGCTCTGTTTCCTTCACTGCATTCATTCTCCGGAGGGCAGAGTTGAATCTCCTAAGGGAATAATCTGTGTTCGTTTGGGATGATATTTCTTGACATGGTGTGTTCTTGTTCCAGCTATTGCCAGCTGAGCTGAAATTGTTGTGAAATGTGGAGGTGATGTGATCAGACATGAACTTCTCTGAAATCCTAAACTGGGGAGGAGGAGAGGAGATTCAACAAGGGCTGTATGAGGAGGGACACCTTGAATACTTAGAAAGCACAGGTGCCAATGAATGCCTGTAACTTATGTTGGAGAGCTCAGCAGGGAATGGACTCCAGTTTGGCTGATCTGATTTAAATATAAAGGAATTCAGACACCTGTTTTCTGAAAGCAGAGAAAAATTTGTTCAAAGTGGCCTGTGACAAAAAGGATAGACAAGATAATCTACTACACAAAAATACTTTTCTTTGAACAAAAAAAAAAAAAAGATGCCAAAGTGACGTTTCAAACATATGACTGCAAAAGAAAAAAAATAGCAAAAAGTATGTTCTGCTGGAGAAGAAGTGAAGACAGGAACTAGAAATCAAAAAATCTGGAAAGGTAGGGACCAGATATTTTGTACATTAAAGCTTTAGAAACTAAATATACAAAGATAGCCAGGAGATAGTTGTGACTGGCAGAAATAAGAACAAAATCACCTTTTGTGCCTTTGAAAATGAGGAAGCCTCAGTAATGTTAGTGAGAGGCAGAATAGGTAGGAATGGTCAGAGGAGTTGGAACTGCTGCCAGGATGTTATGAGTCTGTACTATGAAGAAAAGGAAGGCTGCAACTGCAACTTGTAAAAGTATCCCATGACTATCTCTGTGTAACTTTGGGCAGTGTAAGTGTCCTTCATACCGTATTTTTTGAACCAAAGTTGGGTTAGGTACTGTTAATTTTGAATAACTGTTTAGAATTTAGCAGGTTTGAATAACTTCCACTTAAGTGAGTGAGACCTAAATGAAATATTGAAGAGAACTCAGGATACCTGCTTGAATTTTAAACCAATTCCAACAATGTCATGTATACAGCAGGGGCGTTGGAAGTGTGTCAGGAGGCACAATAAAGCAAAGAAGATGTAGCATTAGGCTCAGTTAAGAATTTAAGAAATTTAAGAATTCTGTTGGGAGCAGGGACACCAAACCAACCACAAAACAGGCTTGTTATTCAGCACACAATAGCAGGTGTGATTTTTGTGGGGAGCAGTAGTTTATCAGAGCCTTGATTTTCTTTTTTTCTTTT
>WAAE01008955.1:29939-50631 GCA_013400495.1 Nicator chloris | reverse complement strand
TATCTAATTTCCTTCTTTTAAAAAAAAAAAATTTCCTCCAAGTAGTTATTAACTTACCTTGCTGGATGAAATAGCAAACAGACTGTCTCCATAGCAAATTAGGTTCATTATTGATCTCTAGTTTGCTTTGGTTTATTGCAGCTGAAATCATTAGAGCTTCTTCCTGTGCTTTGCCAAACAATGTGGATGACTATAGAAGTAAACAAAAGGACTGGAAGGAGTGGCTAACCATCACTCACAGCAGTCGACTTGTAACTTTAGCTTTCTATTAGCATGCAAATACCTAATGAAATGAAATCACACAACTGAAGAACAATGCCTAATGACTGCTCAGTGCAGATTTTTCAAACCCATGCAATTTGGTCTTCTTAGCCATTATTATGCCTTTTCTCCGTGTTGTAAAGGAAGTTTCAATTGCCATCTTCTACTTACAGAGCCCATTCCTAGCATTCATGAATACTGAATTAATCAGACCAATAAGGATGAGCAGCATTTCTTTCTATCAGCGTGCACATGTTAAGAATCATTGAAGTATGCAAAAAAAAGGGAAGCCTTAGAAAGCAGAAAGAAAAATATATGTTTAATAAGCCTCAAGTGTTTTCAAAAAGGCATTTATGAGGGTTGCCTTTATTTAGGATAAATTTAATATGCTCAGTATTTGCAGCAGCATTTGCTTTAGCTTGTACTATTTGAGCAATCATGCTCTACTATAAACTAATTTAATTTAGCTGACTTATCTCCATATTTTTTACAAGAGGGGAATTAACACCAGAACAAAGACCTGTCCAAGATGGAGCATTACTTCCTCTATCCTGTGCCTATTTCTTGCATCAAACCTGAACAAACAGGGTGAAGAACTGAAATCTTCCTTCACATAACAGTAGTTTGCAAAGTCTTCTAAACCAGTATGAATCCTGAGAGAGTCAGCCAACAGACAAAATTCTTCAAGCACCACTCCAGTTTACCATGTTCATTCACTGAAAGGTGTCTTGACCACTGGCTCGTCAATCTGATTCACATTCCATTTTATGAAGAGGAATGTGTGCCTTCTAAACGTAATTACCATTTCTTGATTCCAGACAATTTTTTATCCTTCTGCTTCATGTGTAAAAATCCAACCAACCATGAAGAGGGGCATACTGATACAATTATTCCATCCACTGCCTTTCAAGTTTGCCACCCGTGAACACCTTCTGCAGAAAGGAAGCCAAGCAGCAACTACCATCTCCATTAGCTGAGGTGAACATGACTGAAGGTCACGGAGAAGGGCTCTTGGCCAGGACCTCAAACTAGAGCTGCTTCAGTGATACTCATGGATGATATTCTCCAGTGGCAGAGGGCAGACATTCATTCTCATCTTTCGCAGTAGCCTTGAAGCATTCAATGCCATCGGTTATAATGACATATGGTTTCTTGCCCAATTAAGGATGACAGGATGGCTGCTAACACAAATATCAATCCTTGAAAAGACACTTTCAATGAGTAGCAATAGAGAAATGTTCTCTAATTTCTTCTTTATATCTTCTTTTGTGGTGAGTCACTTCAACACCTGCATACAGTGACTGGTTGGCATCCAAAGCAATCCTGTTAGATGAGATGCCATTTTACCTTTCTGTCACTACACACAGGCACAAGCCCAGTATCAAGCAGACACCAGGAAACTGGCTAGTGGGTGGAGAACATGTAGCTGAATCTGTATCCTTGGAAGAAAACAGATGTGGTGGGGAGAGCATTTTGAGAAGCAGCCCTTATGCTGTTTCTTTTGGCTCACTGTAACTCAGTAATCTCTGGTGCTTTGCTAATGTGCTCTCACAGGCAGCAGCTCTAAGTGATGCCCTTAAACTGCCATCTCCTGCTGGCTGTTGGCTTCTGTCACATTTTAATGGCCAGTGGACAGACTTCACTGACACTTTTACAATGATTTCTTTTAGATTACAGCAATGCTATATGCCTGTGAAACAAGCTTTTCACTTGGCTGTAAGGAAACTGTCCCGGTTTCAGAACATTATAGTGTGTCTTCTCAGCAACTCCAAATGGTCACCAAACGGTCACCTGTGTTCTACAGTAGTGTTCCTTAGGATATGAAATCAAGGTCATAGTCCTGAATCTCATCTGCTGGAAACTGAATTGCTATAGACCAGGAAACCTCTAAGATTTCCTAACAGACTGGTTAGCAGGCTGAGGTTATGTCAGCAAAGCAAAATTAGACACACACTTATTTGCATAAAAGATTCCTGGACACAATTCAGAGACTGTATTCCGAAGTCCTGGCCCTTCAGAACTGTCACAATGCTTTATCCAACTGCATGACACATTGTTTAGTCTTTGGTGAGAGAAATACCTATCTATCAGAAGCCCAAAGAAGACAGTCCATTGCACAGTTTCAGGGTAAGAGGATGAAAGGACAAACAATATACAACAGATTGATGTTCTTATTGCTTAATTCACTAGTGACAGAAGCTCAGCTGTGCAAGAAGAACAGCACAAGAGCATTTGTAAAGTAGAACAAAAACTGTGGCCAGATAACCCAGCTCAAACCACTCTTCTGGTACTGTAGTATTTCCTCACTCAAGACCTGTACTGGGAATTCCATTCTTGAAACAAGCACAAAACCCCAACCCAATAACTGGATGAAGGGAAATACTCCTTATTACTTCGCACTGACTGAGGAAAATGTATCATTGTCCAGTGTTTTCTTCCTCACCTTCTTCACGTGTTTCCACAATAAAAGTTAAGGTTTCAAACTCAGAGGCAGATTGAGATGATCATTGCTTTTGAAGATTTTTTACTCTTTTTTTTTTTCAGTGAAATTACTGAAAACAATAAGATCAGAATAAGATTGGAATATTTAAGGCTACAGAAAGGAATCAGATCCATGACCGAAACAAACCTTATCTGTGAAGGAACTGACATACCAAATGCCAGTTGTTATGTGCAGCCATAATTTTAGTAAATATTTCTGACCTAACAGTACATGTAATGTAGCGTCACCCAACGAAGTTGCTAAATCCCATAAACAGTATGGCATCAACAGGTTCCAGCTGCCAGAATTGTGTTCATTAATGGATGCACTATTAGAAAGTAGGGATGCTAACAGAATGAACTGACAGTAATTCAAGTTAATCTGCAAAAAATAAGGTCAGTGCCAGGATATTCAATACTTAAAAGTTACAGGATGGCAATAAAACTAAAGGACAGAAAATTATGTAACACAGGCAGATAAAATTGCAGCTGAAATTGCTGAAGAGCTCTTTGTACTTAGGAGGCCCCCATTACTTAAGACACCAAAGGTCTGCACAGCTTTCAATTAAGCAAATAAGAATGCACCAGTTCTTAAGGTGAAATGAGTGGCAAGATCATTATCACCAACACAGCTGACAATTTTGGAGGGTTTTTTGTTTGTTTTCTTTTTTAGCTAAATAAAAGGACTTCAAAGATGAGGAAGATGAGTATACTGAAATACTCTCCTAGATATTTCTCTCTTTTAGCAATCACAGTTTGGGTGGGTTTGCAGGTAGGCTAAATAACGAAGATGCCAGTTTAATGATCTCTTAGTAACATATACATTTTAAATAAGCTGTTTTGTGCCTAATCTATATTTTCCACAAATTCCCTAGCAATAGCCATTATTCATATTAGCTCACAATTTTAAAACCAAACTAAATTAGCTTTCTGATAATTTTTTTTCAGTATAAATATGCTTAGATACTACTTCATTTTAAAATTCAAGAGCATTTAAGAATTTCCAAATGTTTTCATGATTATTTGCATTACCTGGAAGTTGGCCTAGAATACATGAAAACATTTGACGCTTTATTTCAGATTTGTCCAAATTGTTTCACTAGCTTTATTAAGAATTATCTTTCACACGTGCTCATCAAAAAAACTTGAAACTTATACCTCATATACTTTGTAGTTCTGACTAGAAAAAATGAAAGAGAAATAATGTGTGCTTCATTAATTTACAATTTATAATGGAATATGAGCTAAAAAAGGTGAACAGACATGAAAAATGGAAGATCTATATTAGTGGATGTTAATACAACTTTCATATATATACATACATACATACATACATACATACATATATATATATACATGTATAAGGATATTCTGGAAGATTAATTTGAATATGGTAGTAAGATCTGAAATGCAAACACCATAAATGAGGAGAACACAAACTGAAAATGCAGAAAAACTTCCACAGATAAACTCAGTACAATAGGTCTAACAAATTGCTGTGTCATAAGGATAAACCCTTTGCAATGTAAGGTACCATGTTAACAAATCACTTTACACTTACTGGTCCTTATTACCCTTAGGTCTATTTGGTCATCCATGGACACAGGCAACAAAAAGAGGCTGCCTGGGATGGAATTCAGCTGTCTTTCCTAAGGAAATGTGCCTTGTCCTGAAAATGGAAAACAAGTCATTTGGATAATGAGTTCCTTAGCACTACACATTGTACATCAACGCACATTACAGGCAACCTTCACCCAGGAAGCTGAGTGCAGTAATAACCAGAACCCTTTGTCACTGGAAAATTCTTCTTACACCCAGAAACTTGGTTTATATTTTTAATAGCATTTCTCACAGTATCCCACCAAAGGACAAGCAAAGGAAATGTGAAGGTTGTATGACTGCACTGTTGCCCTCACCTTCTGCACTTCAGTTTTCAGAAGTAAAATTTCCATCCTTAGCCTCAAGTGTCTGACACAACTGATATGAGTCTCATCAGTTGCAATGAAAACTTATGACTGACCCACATAAGAAAAAAAAATTAATTTGAAAAATGTCATTCTTTGTATTTTTTCTCAGTCTCTTAACAAATGGACCAAGGACAACAGGAATGGTAATTACAGGGAACATTAAATAACAAGACTATAATCAGAGACAAACTCTGCAGTGTATTTGATACACAGCTCCAAAAATCATCAATTCACAGAAAATAGGAGTATCAAAAATATCTCTCCGTGTATTTAGACCCTATTGTTCACAGCAAAGGACTGCTGCTGACATTTTGTCTTTGATAGTTTTCCTTAATTTCATTTTTTTTTCCAGAGGAGAAGCTAGCAGAGAAGTAGAGGCTGTCCACTGCTTTAAATCTTTTTCTTTCAAGGGAGGGAAATAATTTTGCAGAAGCGTTTTGATAAAATATGAACAAATCCCTCTCACCTTCCTTCACTGTAGTCCAACTGTAAAGCTGGATCAAATAGTAGCACTTTCCTGAAATAAAAATCAGCTCCAAAAAAGAACCTTATCTTTCTACTATCCAGCTGCTCACTCTTGAAAGGAGAAATAGAAGATGAAAATGCAATTCCACTCCCAAAATGCAGGTAAGAGGAAAAGATTTGCTTGACAGTTTTTAGACTGTTTTAGGATAGTATCTGTTTCAGAAGGTGCACAGTGTTGACCCAAGCCTCCCCTAGAACTCCAAGGATGGACACTGTGCCGCGGCACTAAGTCTGGAAGTGGAGCCTGGTGGGGTAAAGAAAGACAGTGCAATGCAGGAGGACTCTGCACTTGTTCCAAATTCCAAATTATGAGAAATAAGCCCATCTGTAATACGAACTCCTGCCAACTCCTTCCACAGAACAGTTAAGTGGAAAATATCACAGCAAGTGAATTAATTGTTTGTTATTTCCATGTCTTTGCAATTCCATGTCTTTGCAATTCTGAGAATTCATGCAGATACTTTTGTGATAAAAGCCCTTAGAAACAAATGTGAAGTCAATGTCACCTGTGATCTCTGGTATACTCAGATCTATCAGGATAAAGAAAATTATCCTGAGTACCCTGAGTTGAAAAAAGTTACTCCTTCATTGAATTCAGGTACTGTGACAAGAAGAGTTTGCATGAACAAGTAGCTGCTCTTTGAATGATCAGAGTTTATGTCCTGAGAGTTTATGTCCTGGACCATAGACAACAACTTAAATAACAAGCAAGTTGATAAAAGCATCTATTTAACACTTAGTGAGTTAAAGAAAACAACAAAGAATCATCCTAACAATGAAATTAAGTTATCAGGGTTGTCCAGTGTTGTGAATTTGCAGCTTTCATCTCATATTGTGCCTTTCCAATTGATCTAACACAGGACACCAGCCTTTTGGTACAATAATGAGAAGGGCACCAAGAAAATAACACATACACAGGGTAACTCTGCAACCCACTAACAGAGTAGAACTCTGCTGCTGTAAATATATACTTATACTGCTGGACAGACAAAAGACCTCAATTAGGTTTTGTGCCCCATTGTGCTGGGCATTGTGGAAACACAAAAAGGAACAAAGTCCAGGCCCCAAAGGGCTTCCAGTGTAAAAAGATAAGTGATATAGTGAAGAGAAAAGAAATTGGATGCATTCAAAATAGACTGACTTTTTAAATACCTACATGCATTTGTCATCCTTTCAAGCTGCCAAGAGAGAAGAATAATCCTGACCTGCTTCCTCAAATCTACTGTACTCTGTTTGAATATTAGTTCCAATGTTAACTGATGCCTAGTTAAGATTCTCCTTTAAAAAAAAAACCAGTTTCAAATATTTCCCTTGATTTTACAATGGCATGCAATTAGAAAGAATGAAACAAAATTAAGTGAAAACTGAAACAGAACTACCAGTGAGAATGCGAAACACAGTGAGAATGTAGTTATTCTAAGTGAGAATTTAGTTATTCTTGCCCTTGACAATTGTTGGACATATTTTCATACAGACACAGATAATGTCCTCTAATTCCACTTGAGGAGTCTATTCCTGTCAGTTAAACATTATCTAAAGGTCCCTACGGAGGTGTTCGTTTAAAGCTGATGCTGGCACAGTTTTTCACTCTTTTCTAGCCATCTGGTCACATACTGAATTGTCAGCTATTTTATCTAAACCCAAGAGAAGGCTGAAGGAGCAAACAAAAACACCAACAAAAGGAATCTCAGGTTCAAAGTAGCCACAACAATTAAGCCTAAAGTTATGATTTCTTCTTACAAAATTCACAATGAAGAAGAAGACAATAAAAACCCCACCAAACCTCAAAAGGTTGCAACCTGAGGCTATTTTGAAACCCCTCTCCCTCCCCAGCCCATACACAGAGCTGTAAACACACTGAGCATTTGTATTGCCCCCTTTTCCCCCACCCCACTCTCCTAAACAATTGATAGAAAATATACATATCCATTCCTTTACATTTAAGACTTAGAATCCCGGAGGCTGGCATTCAAAACTATTTTGCATGACACTCCATAAAGCCTTTTTAAGATCAATTTTTAAATGCTGATGCCTCAGTCCTACGCTTTCTCTGCATACTGACTTAAACAACAGAACGTGGAAGCTGACTGTCTTATTAAAGCACCCATATGAGAGAACTTGCTACAGTTCTATACAAATAGAAGAGAGTCCCACTACATTAAAATGAAACCAAATCATCTTAGCAAACCTCTTTTTTCCTCATGGTCTTCTCTCTTCTCTGTGCAACGTTGTTCCATCTTACACACACACTTAGATGTGCCATAAGTGCTTCTTTTAAAGTGCATAAAAGCTATCCACAGCTCTCCTAAGAATGAAACAGTTTTAATATTTTCTGATCCATGTTCCTGCCACAAACATTCACCGGCAGTATGATAGCTCCAAGAGGAGACATCTGATTCTTGACATTTAAAGATACAATACTGGTGAAAAATAGTGACGCTGTATTAACTGCAAACAGCTTGTGAGGGAGTAGGTGATGTACTCCGAAAATGTATAATCAGAACAAGCAATAATTTCAACCTTTTGATTTTTTATTTTTGACTCAGAGCCATAAAAAAGAGGAATAGCCTGATAAACAAATCTGGACACATTACAATAACTGTTTTAAGAGAATTTATATTCTGTGGCAAAAAGAAAAGTAGGTTGTTTTCCTGCTGGAGAAAGTATTAAGGTACCCCATAGTTTCTCAAAAGGGTCTCAAAAGCTTTCATAAAAAATGAGCACTAAATGAAAGCAAAATTGAAATTACAGAAATCAAAGAATTTGTATCCTGGTAACATTCAGTTAATTGACATTGTAATGCTAAATGAAAGCACTAAACCATCAAATTCTCCATACCCCTACTGTGACAGCCTTATAAATTCAAAAGGTACACAGAAAGGTCTTATTTTTCCCATATGAAAAAAAAAAAAAATCCTGTTCTAACATGAACTATTACTTTGAAATACTGAATTCTGGACCAAAAAAAAAACCAAACAAAAAAGCTGATGTATTTTTAATTTTAGCAGCAGCACCCCTTGTTTGTTGATCAGTGACCTCTGGGGAAAGTTGAGACATCAGAGCAAACCTCCATCCCCCACAAACACCTGAGACAAGGCAGAGCACAGTTAACAGCAACCGGTTCTCCACACTGTACCTGGAGGTACTGACATGACCGTTCCTGCTGACACGTCTCTGCCTTCACCACTGTCTGGTCCATGTTAACTGATGCTTTCTGGTAAACTTCACGGGCTCTGCTCACGGTTAATGTAGAGGACCAAGAGCTTTTCTTCATTAACTGGGAGTCCAAATTCACAGGCAGGTTTGCACAGGTAGAGCATTTGACATCATTATTGCTTCTGGAGGACTTCACAGTATGTTCGCTAATAGTGTTATAGGCTTCCATAAAGTATTGGGAAGAAGAGCGATCAGGGCATCTTCCCATGGTCATGACCCCACTGGGACCATGATAAATGCAAACATCATTGTCCAAGTTGTCATCTGAACTCCACCATCCTGATGCATTGGATCTGGGCTTACCTTCTGATCGCCTTTCTTTACTCTTGCTGCGCTTCCCATACCTCATCGTCTGTGACTCCTCCGGGCTTGCCTTCCCCCCATTGACGCTCCCCTTGGATGGTCCTTCCAGCGAATGGGACTTGGTGAAGAGCTTTTGGACAGAATGCACCAGGTGCCGGATCCTGCCCGGGCTGTCACTGCGGTGCTCCATGGCAGTTCGCTTGTACTGCAGAGTGTGGTAGCCATCCCGATTCAGGGGCAGCTGCCGCTCAAACTGGTCCAAAAGGTTGGCAGGAATGCGGTTGGTCTTGTTGGCAGTTCCATGGGGAACCAGAGCACACTCGTCCTTGAGTTCATGGTGGGAGCTGTAATGCCTCCGGGGAAATGTGCTGCTGGCAATCTGGTCATTGTAGGGCACCATGCACTCGGCCTGGAAAGAGTTCCTTTGAGTGTAGTAAGGGTGGTCTGTGGGGTGGGGGTCCACCGGGTTTAACAAATATGGCTTCCTGTCCTGGTGGTGTGGCAGGCTGTCACATGCAGGGTCACAGGTAACCCCGTGATGGTGACTGCGGCTGCCGGATAATCCCTTCATCGTTGATGCAAAACGAGTCCCAAAGTCATCTAACACGTATGGCTGTGCGACAGGCAGAACTCAGAGAAAGGCCTAAAAGAAAGAAATACAACAGAAGCCATAAGATATTCAAGCTGAGAGAATAAACAGAATATGCAGGCTTAGCATTCTTTGCTTCTTATTGTGAAAGTAATTGGAATAAACATTCTCAGACTCTTTTCATCCTTTAATCTTTCCGAAGTCCAACATGGTGATAAGGATACCTAAGCAGTACGCAAGAAAAATTATCTTGTTCCATTAGCTGCAAACAGACACGAGAAAATTTTTCCAATACGAAAAGCAAGATAGGTGTTGCCATCTCTACTCTAAAACCTTAGACCTGAAACATTCACAGACAGGGATCTCCCAGGATGCCTTAACTGCTCATCTGCATATTTTCAAGGCAAAATAGACACATTAAAAAAATCTTTTCTTTAATGGAGCACTTTCTGGGCTTCTTTGGGACAAACACAAAGCATGGTGCAATTCATGGGAAACTTTTCTCTAACTTCAATGAATATATTTTACCCAATCTCCATATCATCTGCCTGGGCTGTAAGCATCTCAAGACAACTGCAAAACATTATTTCCATAAGTTCTTTTCAAATGATGAATAAAATAACAATAAATTACACTAACTGTAAAAACGAAGCCAAACCAGCTATTGAACAACCTATACATCTGTGGGGTTTGTATTTACTATTTTCTACTATTTACAGATTTAAAAAAAACCCCATCCTATTCTGGTCATGCATGGCTTGATTTATTTCTTGATAATTTTTCATTATACTAAGCAGTGTTCAAATATCCCTACAGACTCCTACCATTAAAAGAACTGGGATAGCCAACACAACAATAACAGTTAATAACAATAACACTTAGTTCTTGATTGCAGTTATTTGTCCCTGAAGTGACTCACAATGACTTAGAATATGGATGATAAGAAGTTGAAACCGGAAATCTTCATCCCAAGTGATATAATAACGACTCTGTTTGAAGCCAGATGCCCTCATTTCAGCCTTCAACTCTAGCAAAAGTCTGGATTCAGCCTATGAGCTACCAACGTGTAAATTGTGAGGTTCCAGGTGTGGCAAAGCAGTCTCATGGTGCCATCTGAGAAGCTGAAGGGCAGAGGACTCCATAGAGGATGCTTTCTCATACTGCACTGAAATGGGAGTCACTCAGCTACTTTATTCCTTTCTGGCTAATCAGATAATACTTTTGGAAATGTAGCTCTTGAGATCTTTCTTGGAGTATGGATAAACATGCATAGTAAACAGGTTTCCACTATGCTCCTCCACTGTTCTCTCAGCTAAAGTTCATGTTTTAACAGGTTGTAGACATTGCACCCACTGGCAAATTGGTAGCAATGAAGTTTTCTAAAAAAGCATTAAGTTAATGTCAGTCTGGAAAAGCATGCTCTGCCCTTCATCAGAGCTTATTTTATATTTTCTTCTGAATCTGCACCAAGCCAAAGAGGACTTTTTTTTCAGTATGCTTCAAAGCTAATCTGGATGTCCTGCATTTTATTCCCCCTCACTGGATCCCTGCAATGCAGAAAATGTTCCTTCTCAGGAGACCTTGAATTAAAAAAAAAAGTTTTCAAAATACCACAAAAGGCTCTTGATATATTCCAAATGGATAAGTGGAATGATTTACCTGAAGAGGAGAATGGCTAAAGGCACCTTTAAAAGCATGAAAATAATATATTCAGGGAGCTGTACTTGTCAATTATACTGTAGTGACTATCCTTAGCATTTCTAAAGAGAATTTTACATCCTTATCAAAGTTTTAAAAATATGATCTATTAGTCTGTGTAATCAAGAAACATCCAAAGGGATGTAGTAGTAGATTAATTAGGTAATTGAAAATGTGACTTGAACAAAGATACCCCATCAAGCAGAGTACTTCTAAAGGATATAGAGACCAAATAAAATATAGTCCAGTCTTTGCTATCTATGAATATCTTTTACACATCAAGGCTTATGAAAACAAAAAGTCAGCCAGTTTTTTTTTTTACTTAAATCCATTTGCAATCATGCAACAGTCCTTAGGATGATTGATAAATTCGCTTAAAGCTAAAAATAGACTAGTGTGATAAGATAAAAAAAAAATTAAACCTTGCCTCAAAGATAGGGGAAAGATATGAAAGAGTACAATTAACTGGGACATGCCCTAAAACAGTGATTTATTTTCATTTTTTCCCTATCTGTATGTCTATGAAAGTTTCATATACTGTGGAAAAAAGCATATATGTAGGCAAAGAACCAAAAGAACCAATAATTTACAGCATAGTGAAGTAATGACAGGCACAGGGGATGTAATGGAATTATTAAGAAAATGTAGCCTAAATATACTGTTACAGCAAGATGTCTGGGATCAGGAAACACTTGATCTGATTTATAGACTGGCACAGAATATTGGGGAAAACCTTGAAACTAAAAATGAGCTTAGAAGATGTAGCTATGGTTTATCCAATGAGAACAGCCATGTTACCAGCTGTGTTTTGGATGGACTGGTAATATGGATGCTAGGGAGGATGTGCAAGAAGTGGTAAAAAGTGAGAAAGCTTATGAAAAGTGACATTTGTCTGTGTACAGAGAAGGCAACAGGCTTTCAAAAAAATTGTGGAGGAAGATTGGCTAAGCACTGCTATATGAGCTTGGATGGCAAGTAGGATGGAAATGTTAAGCAGAAAAAAATACAAGTATTTTGAGCCTGAGCTGTCAATGGATCTTTTAGGAGGAAGTACTGGAGAAAAAAGCAGAAGATAGATAGGATGATCTGCCCAAAAGGAATCAGATGAACAGATAAAGAGAGTAACAGAGAAAATGCTTGTGAAAGCAAAAGATCATAGGGTTATGAAAAATCAGATTTAAAAGAGGAGGGAAAAAAGAAGAAACAAAGAAGCAAAAACCAGAGAGTGATAGAAAAATCAAGCTAAAACCAAAAGGGAGAAACAATCCTGTGTAACAAAAAGGAGTGGTGGTAATTTATCCCCTACTCCTAGGCTGCTGGATACATTAAGAGAGGTTTTTTTTTTTCTGGTGCAGCAGCACTGAAAATATTTATTTTGTCATGACAATTGTGATAAAAAAGTCCCACATAAGCATTTACTAGAATATAGCTTCATTTTACCTTAACTGTATTACTGCTGCCACAGCAGTGAAAGTGCAATGAATTAGGAAAAAACCCAATCATGTCCCATAGTGCACCTTCCAGGAAGGAAAGAATAAGTATACTATGCTCAACATTGAAGAAAGAAGTGCTGCTCTTCTTAAATGTTTAGTGGACAATTCTTCTGCACAAAATCATTCCAAACACAAAACCTAAATCACTCTCACACCTCCATCCTGTTTTAATATGTTAATATATGTCTAGAAAAATTTCTATCCTACAGTCTCTGATTTCATCAGTATTTTTCAAAGAATATGCATCATTTTCCATACTTGTGTTAGCTGAAACTATACATCACTGTTTAGTGCAATTAACAGCTGGAGACAGGGCTAGCTGATCATGTCGTGAGTAGCTGAGAGGAAGCCAGTTAAGGTTTTTATTTTATTGGTATTTTTTGGCCAAAACAGGAACGTTTAATTACTCATGAAATAAGGCAAGACAATTGATGAACACAATAATAAACAGTGCAAATAGCAATTCTATAGACAGCAGACCAAAACTACTTGATGGCATAGGAATAAAGGAGATGTTAAAGAGATACAGCATTGCAAGGCTGAAGAATGCTTACTACTTTCAACATTCATGTTACATTTGCTTTTGTTTTCTTGAGGATGCCCTGGGTAAGAAGGATACAAATATATTCATCCTTGTCCCTAATGTGGTGTCCCTAATGCATAGTAATTTTGTGGAATAACCTAGTGGCTAGAAAAATGCCTATTTAAATCCTATGTAACTAAAATGAAAATGAATGCAAAATAACGGAACTTGAATGCAGAAATCACCTTATTTTTTACAAATTTCATTTAACTATATTGTCTACTCATGTGTTCAAAATTTACTCATAAAACACATCTTTGAGAAACATGTTCTTTCATTTAGATAGATGTTTAACCTTCTGTCTTATAAAAGATTTACTGATATGCCCCAGAACCTCTCTAACTTCATCCAACAAGAGTGCAGAATGCAGAATATGCTGGAGCAGAGGAACAACTCCTCTTCTTGAGCAGCAGCACTCCTTGTCTCCCTGTGCCTCTTGGGAGGGAAGAGGTAAGAGCTCAGGAAGGAGGAAGCAGTGGGAGGATGGTGTTTTACTTCTCATTATCCTGTTCTGATTTTGACTGGTAATAAATTCAGTTTCCCCCAGCTGAATCTGTTTTGACTGTTACCCATGATTGTAATTGGTTTGTGATCTCTCCCTGTCCTTATCTCAACTCATGCAACTTTTGTTTTTCACTCCCCAGTCCAGTCATGGAGGGGAGTGATAGAATGACTTTGGTGGGCACCTGACATCCTGCCAGAGTCAACACTCCACAGGCTGACAGACCTGTGCTTGCCTGGGTCTTCCTTCTTGCCTCTTTTTGAAGGTAGGGATAACATTTGCTTTCCTACAGTCCTCAGGTACCTTTCCTGACTGCCATGACCTTTCTAAGATGATTGAGAGTGGTGTAACAATGCTGTCCACCGGTTCCCTCAACACTTGCGGGTGTATCGCATCCCATCAGGGCCCATGGACTTCTGAATGCCAAGTTTGACTCCATGGTCTCTAACCCAACCCTCCTCAACCACGGGGAAGTCTTTTCTCCAAAAGAGAAGTTACCAACAGAGACACCCTAATTCGGCATAATCAGGGCCACAGCACCTTGGGTCTAATATCCTCGTCTGTTCAGATACCAAGGAGTAAGGGACGTTATTTTTTTTTATTATTTGGTGAATGTGGTTCTTCTAAGATACCATTCAGTGAATCAGACGACATTTCTGAATCTTCAGGTGTCCGCCAGATCCAGAAATTGAAGCACTTGAACAGAGGTGGAAGGCAACGTAAACGCATAATGTGTTTACAGTACACGTACTGAGTGAGGAGGGCATTTAATCACGTGCACAAATTGAACCAATGATGCCTCTTATCAGTACTGTTTATAGCTGTGCTCTCATTTTATGCTCTGTGGTGAACAAAGATAGTTCTTTTGATTTCCATATTAAACTCCCAAGGTTCTCAGAATTTGCTTATCTATTTAATCCCACACTATGGAATGTTTTCAGTGAAATTCCCTTCTCCAATTCTCAAAATTTACAAACAAATGGAAAATATGATTATCCTAAGAATCAAACTTCCACATGCTCCTCATGAAGGACATTGCTTTATCACAAAGGTCTTGATATTTTGCAGCCATTATTTGTGGCCTTATTGTTACATTGCATCACAATAATGAAAATCTAGACATAAATTAAAGGATACATGTTCTAAAATTCATCTATCCACATATTTTATTAAAGGTGTTCAAAAGAAAATGAGGCCTCAAATTATTTTCCTAATACATTTTGGCATGTAATATGAACAATTCAGTGCCTTGGGTAAAATTCTCATGAGAACATCTAATTTTTGCTTCTGTGTCAGCAGTCACACTAGGCAAGTGATATTTACAACATAATTTAATCTTGAACAGTGGACAGGGAGTCATAAAAGAAATGTATTGGCCAGTCAACTCATTCCAAGTGCACGGGGAGATCAGTAAGTGGGAGTAACTGGGGAAAAAAACATAATTAAGCTTTAGCTGATCTGTGAGCAGGCCCTTGTGAATGGTATGCATACAGAAAAAAAAAAACAAGAAGAGAGGCATCCCACCAACGGCATCAAAAAAATTGATGGGGTTTTTCTTCTGTCTGCATCCAACAATTTTTAGTTTGCATATATTTGTGGTGACAGGTTTCACATTTACATTTGACTACTGTTTCCATTCATGTGCTTTTGGTGAGCAACTGTGGTGGTCAGTACCAGGACAGTATGTGCCTCAAAGTTTTGGGGTTGGCTTTATTTTCTTCATCTCTGTGGCTAAAAGCAAGTTGATTCGCCACTAGGAGCGTCACGAAATCTGTAGTCACTACAGTAACCTAACACGTAATTAACCTCTGAGTCACATCTAAATACATTACAAAGTCTGCAAGATTCTAGCAGTAATATGTCAGCAAAATTTTGACACAGACCGATTTTTTCAATCCTCTTAGGAGTGTGACTGGCAGTATGCAGGACTGCATGCAAAGATCTTGGCTCTACAAAAAGAAGTACTAAACTGTGATTGTCCGCTCTTCCACTCTCTTGACTTGCACACAAATTAACAGTCAACTTTAAAAAAATTCTGATCTGCTTCAGTGAGTAATAATATACAGTGCAATTACACTGCTCATGACTTTCCTGTGGTGTAGGACAGAGTCTGACTCGATAAGGTACAGCACATCGGTTGGAGAGCCTGTTGTGAATTCAGAACTGCCAACAGACATTTTCTTCTCCCAGAAAGAAAACAAACAGGATATTACGTCTGTACAATGTGCAAGTAAAATAATATATTAAATTGAATCATTTAATACATGTCATATAGGCAGTGTTGAAATATACCCAATACCTCATACCCAAATTTAGATGTTGCATTTTAACCTTCTCAGTCTGGGGGATGATGAACTTTATGACCCTTTTTTTTTTTAAGCAGAACTTGCAATGCTTTTCCAGAATGCTTTCTCTGGGAAAACAGCAAAAGGGAATGAAAAGGAAGACACACCAAAACTGGGAATGAGGTTAACATGTATTTACCTGGGCTGCTCTCTTTTAGGTTGAACCTAAGTTTCCAACTCTATTTTGCTTGCTTTCTTAAGAGAAGATTTCTTAAAATGAAAGGATTACAGTCACTACTTTCTATCAATTGCAAATAATCAATATGATATAGGTGTCTTACTATCTCTGGATAACAAAAGGAAGCAGGTATGAGGGACAGGTCAAACATTCCTACAGCACTGGCATCTGATAAAAATAGAGAGGCTATCACAGTAGCACGAAACATATAACATTATATGACTCATACAGATACAGAGGTATTAGGAATGTATCTGGATTCCTGCAAACCAGTCTGTTATGAATGTCAAAGGTTTCTTTTTCTAGTAGGAATGAGGTGATCAGCAGATAAAACCTACATTCAATGTGTACTTTTCCTGTCAAAGACAAATAAATTCATGGTCTTCGATGTGGTCACATAGGGAAAATGGACATTTTTGTACTAAATCAAAGTCTTAATCCTCATTACAAGGACACCAGCATGACTAAGACTAGGAGCCACTATAGCAACTAGTGACTGTCGAGGAGCTAATGGAAGCTGCTAATCAGGCCTTGCACCAACATTACACAAATCCCATCTGCACAGGTCATTAACTCATTTTCTACCAGTTTTTTACATGTTTTGCAATTCTGCAGCATGGCAATGTGACAGGTATCACAGTTAAATTATTGCCTGAGCTACAGGTTTCCATGCTCTCGAGAGCTTTTCTACACATACATTGAAAGAACAACATTCACTATAAAGCCAGGGAACTGACATTAGTCCTATGCACTACACTCCACTCAAGATACCTGAGAATCCATACTTTGATTTCTATGATGGCAGTGACACTGTGATTGTATAATTACATGACTTTGCTGGTCTTGACCAGCAAATTTCATGATTCAAACTGTCTCTAAGCTTTTTATTCCTTACTATTTAGAAATCAAGTGAAATATTATGTTAAATATTTCTTGCTCCATGAAAAATCACTCAACTCAATTTAATGCAACATAGTTTTACAAGACTCTGTCTACAGCTTCAGTCTTAAAAACCCTGACCTCATTTAGCAGAAATAGTGATGATTTCTTTGAAAAAGTGTTCTTCCAGGTACACGATGATATTTTAAGTCCAAGCAAAAGTGAATGCTACAAAAACATACAAGCACCAGAATCTCTATGCTTGCAGATGGTCTCCTATCTTGGCTTTCAGTTGGTAGCTTTATTTGAATGGTACCTTCCCTGAATGTCTGTTGTCAGCCCAGAAATTAATGAAAAAGTGTCTTAATGGAGGAACTCCATGGAAATGCCACAGAAGCTCTGTGAAGCTCAAGGGTAAGAGTTGTGAAGACATTGTTTTTCACAGCATGACAATACAGGCCATATTAATCACCACACTAGCCCACTGGTTACCCCCACTAGCCCAGCAGAAAGAACCTGCTTTGCCTGAGACAAACTGTCCCACATCATAACTATGAGTAGGAACATCCTGGAAAATTCACTTCACAGTCATTTTGGTATTATGGAGCTTTAACTGTAGCAACAAATGCCACCACTATGATCACCCTGCTTGGTCATGGATTCGTTCCAAGTTCTGTGTGCCCAAGCCAGGTTTCTCCACTGAGGCAGTATGAAAAGAGGAGAGGCACACAGTGCCAAGAACGTTCTGCTCATATGCAAGACCAGCTAACTCCTACATGGGAGAAAACTGACTCCTGGGAGAAACAGGAAAAAGCCCTCTCTGAATGTGTGAGATAAAAGAGCTCAGCCAGCAGGGCAGAAAAGCCATTGAGTAAGTAGAAAACAGTCATGCTTAAATTAAAACTTACTCTTTTTCATTTCAACCTGCTCTTCTCAGCTCAATCTAAAAGTAAAAACCAGTAATTGTGAGCTCAGGTAGGCACTGAATATAAAACACCTGATTAAAAGAGAGTAGCAGGATTACTTATCCCCTAAAACATGATTATAGTACCAAACTCCATGAATTTAAGGTTTAAAAAAGCCCACAAACAACCAAAAACTGAACCAAATCCTCATATTTGCTGTGGTATATAAATGCAGTTAAATAACTTTAACCACTTTATCTTTAATGGCTACAGTAACTGATCAATATTTGTTACACAGTAGATGAAATGGAAATACTTTCTAGTTTTATAGCAATGCTATGAAATAGAGTTAGATTTGGCAGAACTATTAAGCTGTTTGTTCGAATCAACTTGTCTAATTTCACCTCTACTGGCATAAAAAAATAAGAAACATAAAAGTTTTCTTTTCAGAGGGAAACACTTACCACAAATATTTTCTCAAGTGATTTTAGTTATGAAGAAATTGAAATAGCGACCATTTTTAAAGAGGACTATTTTTCACAGAATTACATGAAATGATTTTGACTTATGGCAAACTGGGAAATAAATCTTAATTTATGAAGAGTACCTGAAAAAAATTACTGGTACTTTCAAAAGGCTGCTTATCAAGTATGTCAGAGTAAAACGTGACAGCAAAACGAAAAGAAAATCTGTGGCCAAAATGTTCTTTCCCAGGAATGGCGCAAGATAGTGGCTGCGTGCCCTCTGGGAGACAATTCTGCCCTTGAACAGAGGATACAACTTCTTGTCTTCTGCTCTGAGCCTTCATTCAGTTCCGCCTAAACCACCGAACCACCAGCTACATTTAATCTATTAATTTACAACAGCAATAATTTGTTTTACAAAAACCTGTAACAGCAAATTTCATTTTTGGATATGATTCTGATGGTAAACATAAAAAAGTAAAAAAAGAACATTTCAGAATTTTCTGCTATTATTTGTGCACATGGAATTTGCTTCTACCATGCTCATGCCTTTTTTTTTTTGGGTGCATTTTCCAATAAATAGAACCAATGGTCGAAACATACCTAGAAACAAGCACATTTAAAGATTAAAGAATACTTTTCAGAAGTTCATCTTGAACTTCTTTTGTATATGTTTAGTTATGCATACAAACGGCATATGATAAGAATTTGATTGTAGGAACTATGTTTATCCAATAAAGAATCAGAAAAGGATTCTATTAACATACAGTTAAAATCAACCCAAAACTTAATTACTGCGTGCAAACTAATGAACCCTTGCAAGCAGGCTAAAAAATATTCAGAGAAATAATAATTCCTAAACAGTGAACATGGCTTAAATGTTTCAGAAAAGGCTTTCAGAATAGTTTTTAAATAAGGAAGAGGCAAAAATAACTGAAAAAAATTATTTTATGAAATGAATGATTATGAACAATAATCTGATGTTGGACGGCCAAACAGGAAAAATGAATAAATATGCTTATAAACTTGAATCGTACAGGTCATCTTTGCAATGCCACAGAATTTAACTGTGACCTGTTTACCTCCACAGCTTGTGATTGATCTTTTATCAGTTTGATGAAACTACACAGGATTCACTCTGAGGCTTTGACACTATGAGGGATATATGGTGGTGGTACCCTTATGTTAGGTGCCACCGAAAATGCTTGTGCATGAACTTCACATCCATGTTTGTAAGAAATGCAGATTTGAAGATGATTTCTCTTCACTATGTGCATTCTGTAAAGGAGCTCATCAAAAATCACTGTGCTGAGATATACAAAATGGTAAATGAACATCTGAATCCTGAAGGATGTTTGACTTCATCAGCATAGTAGGCATTTATACACTGCATGTTTCACTCTTGAGGCCTCAGAGGGAATACCAAAGCACCAGACTTTGCTATTTTATACTAGCATTGTCTGAACTTCACACATTGCTGACATGAAACACAATAATAAAGAATAGAATTAAAACATTTCTTTTTATATAGAGAGTAAAGAAGTCAAAATCAAGGAAAATATACTCAAGAATATTTTCATTTCACTTGAACTGTGCTGTATAAAGAAGCATTCATTGATACAGAAAAATTGTAGTGAGGGAGGGAGTGGAAGAGAAAGCACTAAAAGAAAAGGAGGAAAAGGAAGTGTGAGCTTAATTCCCTTTTTTTTGCATGTTTCTATTTCAAGCAATGGCCCAATTGATGTAATTTCACAGATCTCAATGGAATTGCTCCTGAGACCAACATGAATATCATGAAATGAACTTAATTTCTGCTTTTAATGTTTGATGGTTTAAATTAATAGTACAGTGTAAGTATTCTCCATAATATTAAGTAGGTAGAATTTTAAAATTATTGATAATGCACTTTAAAAGAGAATGCTATCACTAACTCATTGTTTCATCACACAAAACTACCAAAAATGAAATACACTTTAAAGAACTCCTGAATTTTTTTTTACATGTAATTTCAAATGATTGTGTTCATATACTGGAATACCATAAACTTTTAAAGTGAAAAGCTTTATCTCTAGGTTCTTTTGCAAAGCATCTTGTCATAAGTATTTAAAAAAAAAGGAAGTAATGCATTTTAAGTTATTTTTAATTAAAGTAAGTTCTAATATTCTGCAAAAAATATCTGCAGAGTAATATGCAAGTGTGCAATAAATATTTCTATAGCATTGAAAAATTATTACTTCAGAAAAATTATTCTTTACAACAGCAGCACCATAAGCAGACTACTATATATATATATATATATATAT
>WAAE01008955.1:0-29895 GCA_013400495.1 Nicator chloris | reverse complement strand
TTGTAGAGAGTGATAAAGTCACCTCTGAGTCTCCTTTTCTCCAGGCTAAACCACCCCAGCTCCCTCAGTCGTTCATCACAGGGTTTGTGTTCCAAGCCCCTCACCAGCCTCGTTGCCTCCTCTGGATGCGCTCAAGTATCTCAATGCCCTTCCTAAACTGAGGGGCCAGAGCTGGACACAGCATTCAGTGTCCTCCCTAAACTGAGGGGCCAGAGCTGGACACAGCATTCAGTGTCCTTCCTAAACTGAGGGGCCAGAGCTGGACACAGCACTCAGTGTCCTCCCTAAACTGAGGGCCAGAACTGGACACAACACTCAAGGTGTGGCCTCACCAGTGCTGAGTACAGGGGAAGAATGACCTCCCTGCTCCTGCTGGCTACACTATTCCTGATACTGGAGTATATGCAGAACATCTTGTTAATTCCTTCTTGTTTACTCTTTCCAATTTAATCTAATTTCATTTCAAGGTGAAGGGTAAGTGCTTTATACAATGTACTTTGTGTACTAAAAAGAAATACTCCCTTAAACCTGAATAAAAAGCACACAGCCTTTTCTCTTTATTACATCTCTCAGCTATTCAACAGAAATCTCATCTTTCCCCTCAAAACACGAGGTTCATCATATGTTAAATGTCAGCATTATTGTGTAAGTTCAGGAGAAGCCACAGTGGGCTATGCTGCTTGTCCTCAGACATAATATAAGGCTTATAAAAACCATCCATAACTGCTACTGTGGAGTTGCAATTTATTGGTGACCTAGAGTACACCTTGTGGAAAGATGGCAAGTCTGATTTTAAAGCTATGAACTAACAGAATCTGCTTAAAAACCAAGAAAATTGTTCTGGTATTGATACATAGCCATTGATACATAGCTGCAGCGAAATGTATCCAGTATCCACTTCCAGCTAATAACTCTGGAGATTTTTCAATAAACCTTTCCAGAAGCCCTTACTATGAGCCACATTCCCCCCTGCTGCTGTGAGACAGAACTATTTCATGCCCTCATATGTCTTAAATTAAAATGACTCTGTTTCTCAATCAAATCCAAAGGTAGATTTCCAGGCCTTTAGTAACTTATAAGCTTCCTCCCATCCAGCCTTTGACTACGTTATACATTTCTTATCAGATACAGTTCTTATCAGATATGCAATTAAGTTGTTAGACTCTATCAGTAACTGCAGATTTGTTCTTGTGAATTCCTCAGTCTACAAAGAATTTAACTGAGACTAGACATGCTAACCTGTGTTTTCACAAATGCAACTCAGAATTATGCCCCACCTTCAAGTAAACGAATTTTTTTTTCCATGTTTTCAGCCACTTTTTAGCAATGTTAAATCGGTACTGCAGAAACAAAATTACACTAGCCCCATAAACAGTGGCTGATCTAAAATTTCATGTCTACCGTCTCTCTTGGGAAGTTCACAGTAAAGCCAGACCCAGTGATGGTTATCTATTCTGACAGTCAGGCTGACCCCTGCTGAAACAGCAATGCATATGAGCACTGGCAAAGAAACAGGACACATCACTCAGAAAACTGAACTACTGTACCTGGAATATTCAGTGTACTTTCAGAGTGTACATTTGAAGGCACTGTAGAGAAGATCCAAAGAAGGAATATTGTAAGATAACACTGATGGTTGCTTTCAGAAATGTATGATTTTGGTAGTGTTACTTTCCAGCAGATGAATGAAGAACACTGATTTCAGTAATACATATTTCAAAACTATTTGAGCATGAATCTTATTAAATTAAAATATTTTAGCTTCTTTTAAAAACTTTATTTAGCTTGCAGATTACAGCCGCTTAAAGGATATTAGTAAACTAATTGTATATTTTTTATTCCAATATTTATGCATTGATGTTCTGAAACTATTTAAAATACTAGTAGTCAATGAATATTTAGGGTAGAGTTTAGTTCTGCTTGATGCTATAAAATCCCTCATTATTATCTGAATTACTGAAGGTAAAACAGCAGCAGAACAGTCCACAATGACAAAGGTTGAATCTTGTGTTATGGTGGGCAGAGTCCAGGGATCTTCAATACTGTAAAGTCACAGAGATTTGGCTACTTGCATTCTGAATTCCTTTACTTCCATCCTAAAATGAATGCCTGTATGGAATGAGGTGTGCTTCAGCAATATTGGGATATATATTTCTTTTATCCTGTCTCTTCCTTACATTTTATTTCAGGTTTAAGAAGAAATGTGATTAAAAAAAAGGAGAGGAAGGCCCTTAATTTTATCACCATCTTCCATAAGAAGTTTTTGTAGAACAGCATGAAACGGAAGACAGAACAAAACCCGTAAACTCCACAAACTCACTGAAATCACACCAAATAAGAACACATGTTTAGATCCAACAAACGCAGTTAATCTTTACATGAGTGAATGTAATGGCTTGACCTTAGCTGGATGCCAGACACCCACCAAAGCCTCTCTAAAACTGGACAAGGGAGAGAAAATAGAATGAAGGGTTCATGACTTGA
This sequence comes from Nicator chloris, assembly GCA_013400495.1. Lineage (NCBI taxonomy): Eukaryota > Metazoa > Chordata > Aves > Passeriformes > Pycnonotidae > Nicator > Nicator chloris. Next base: position 27,411 of record WAAE01008955.1, on the reverse strand, counting down.
GATAAGGACCAAGTGAGATCACTCATCAAATACTGTCATGGGCAAAACAGACTCAAATTGGGGATATTAATCAAATTTATCACTAACAAAATCAGAGCAGGAAAATGGGAAAAGCACCTTAAAAAAAGCACCTTCCCTCCACTCCTCTTTCCTTCACAGCTCTACCTCCTCCTCTTAGTGGTGCAGGAAGATGGGGAATGGGGGTTATGGTCAGTTCTTCACACTTTGTTCCTGATGCTGTTTGGGGAGAGGAGTCTTTCCCTCTCCTCCTGCTCAGGGAGAGAGTCCTTCCCACTGCTCCAGCATGGGATCCCTCCCACAGGACAAAGTTCTCCATGATCCTCTCCAACAAGAGCCCATCCCATGGGAAACAGTTCTTTACAAACTGCTGCCACATGGATCACTTTTCCACAGAGTGCAGTTCTGCCATTCCTGAGGCACAGACTGTTCCAGTGTGGGTACTGGGTCAGAAATGCTGCCAAGAAACTTGTCTTAGCATGAGCTCCTCTGTCCATGGCTCTGCAGGCCCTGGCCAGGACCCTGCTCCAGCACAGGCCTCCCATAGGTTCACAGCTTCCTCTCAGGCATCCACCTGTTCCAGCGCTGATCTCCTCCACAGGCAGGTGGATCTCAGCATCCCCGTGCTCCTCCATGGGCTGTGGGGCCACAGCTGCCTCTCCATGGTCTGCACCACAGGCTGCAGGGGAATCTCTGCTCCGGCTCCTCCTTCTCCACTGATCTTGGTGTCTGCAGGGTTGCTCCTTTCACATATTCTCACCCTGATCTTCTCTGGCTGCAATTACATCCTGATCTTCTCTGGCTGCAATTATATCTGTGCAATAACTTCTTTTTCTTCTTTCTAAATATGTTATCACAGAGTTGTTACCACCATTTCTGACTGGCTTGGACTTGACCAGTGGCACATCTATCCTTGGAGCCACCAAGGTTTGGCTCTGCTGGACATGGAAGGAGCTTCTAGCAGCTTCTCACAGAAGCCACCCCTGTAGCCCCACCCATTACCTGGCCATGCAAACCTAATACATTCCACCTCTGAAAATCATGTATTTTAGAATTATCACTTAAATCCACATTCACTACACAACCTGTGCTTGCATCAACAAATGCAACCAAACTAAAGAAAATAACATTACCTGCACAAACCCCAAAATAACATCATCACCACACAGAAAAAACCCGGACCATTTACACAAAATTCACCCTTGTCCGTTCACCACAATTATGACAAAAATTCCCCATGATCAATCCAGTCTTTGATGTTGTTCACTACTTGTTTTGCTGATTACTTCTCCCTATTACGACCTTTATCTCAAAACCCTTATGATCCCATGTTTTGGCACCAAAACCATTGTAGTGGGTTGACCCTGGCTGGATGCCAGACACCCGTGAAAGCTTCTCTATTACCCCGCTTTGCTACTGGAAAGGGGAGAGAAAATATAACAGTGTTATCAACACCTTTCTAGCTACCAATCCAAAGCACAGCACTCTGACAGCTGCTATGGGAAAATGAACTCCATTTCAGCCAGATCCAGTACAGTGAATATGTTGAAAAAGGAATGATCCTACTATTTTAAATTTTTTTTTAATTATTAGGATAAGTACTTTATTGGCTGATGACAAAGCTGTGTTTAAAAGAGCCTCGCATACTTTAAAAAAGTCATTCCTCTCTTTTCCTAAATGGAAAGAGACTTGCAGGTCAAGTGCATATGTAGAGAATGTTCAGTTCATAAAACTGTGGAAGCAGCATGAAGTGGTCTGTGATCTCTTCTACCCTAAGTGAACAGGAAAAAACCTGCCAGGCCTGCTAAGTCTGTTAGCATTGCTTCAGTTCCATAAGACTGTGATTTAAAAGGAAGTTTTATGGTTTTTATAGAGCAGTTAAGCGTATGATCTCAGACAATTACAAAGCGCATCTTTGAAGTCTACAGAAGAGATGGTGTACAGCAACAAAAATGATCTGTTAAGCATTATTTGTCAGGCTTCCTCAGTAATAAGGTTTATACAATCCCCCATCTGTGCACTCATGCCCATTCTTCCACCCACCAGCCTACCTCCTGCCCTGCCTCCCTGCTTCAAATTTAAACTGGCAGGGGTTGAAATACAAGATTTGTAAGACCCCTGGAAGTTTTGGAAAGAGAAGCAAATCCCACCTGTTTCCTGACAGTGGGAAAAACCACGAAAGAAGACAAAGTTTCTCTAGAAATGAATGGACCTTTTTTGACTCCAGTGGCACAAGGTACCATGGACACAATCCGTTTGACAGGACCTTGTCAAGACACACAGTGTTGGAAATAGTGGCATCTGAAGATAAGGAATAAGCGCAAAAGAAACAGAGAGCATCATGCATCCTCCAAGCTCTTCCTTTTTCTTCCAGTGTTCACTGGCCTCCCAAGTATGCTGCTTGGGAACCTGCGACAGCCAAGGAGCTCAAGGGATTGATCCTATCTCAGGTTTCTAGCAATCAGCCCTCAAGGTCTGCCTGATGCAGGAACTGCTGTCAGGCTCAGATGTGGACACCTAATTTGTTTCCATTGGTCCTGCAGTTTGAATCCTCTCAGCTGACTGAGCACCTCCCACTTTACTCTTACAGCAGACCTGGGAAAGTTCTTCCATGTGCTCAGGTTGATTTGACCTCAGTTAATTCTCACCTCACTGGGAAGTGTGAAAAAGATATTTTTTTCCCTTTAGTTTTGCAGAGTGTGTGATTATTTGGACTGAGTACACAGCTATATTTTCTGCCATTTTCTCATAAAATTTTGAACTCAAATCTGATTGAGGCAACCATAGTACCTGCAAAGATGGTTACATTCTTATAGGTCTCATAAAAAAAAATAGCTAGTTACACCAGGGCTGAATATTTAGAGGTTCACTTCTCATAACTTTTTATTCCTGTGTCTGATTACTTCAGTTGTAGAAAACAGCCCGTCTGCTGTTGCCAAAAAAAAAGGATATGGGAAAAGACTAAAGATATATATGGAGTACCAAAACCACTATCATGAGTCAATTAACTATTCAAACAGTTGTCATACACAAAGCTATAGAAAGTCACATTGCCCAGTCAAGTGGTTGAAGGTGACCTTCATAGGTTGGAGACATGGGTCCATGAGGCCCTGAGGAAGTTCAACAAGGCTCAGTGCAAGATCCTGCACATGTGTCGGGGCAATTCCAAGAACAAATACAGGCTGGGTAAAGAATTGATTTTTCAATTCTTGAAAAATTGAGAAGTGAGCAGCCCTGAAGAGAACTTGGAAGTGCTGGTTGATGAGAAGTTCAACACGACTCTGCAATGTGCATTTGCAGACCAGGAGGCCAACCCACATCCTGGGCTGCATCCAAAGCAGCACAGGCAGCAGGGTGAGGGAGATGATTCTCCCCCTCTGCTCTGCTTTGTTCTGCTGAGACCTCCCCCTGCAGTACTGCAGCAAGCTCTGGGGAACCCAACGTAAGAAGGACATAGACCTGTTGGAGTGAGTCCAAAGGTGGGAAACGTAGATGGACAGAGGGCTGAAACACCTCTCCTATGAAGACATGCTGAAAGTTGGCATTGCTCAGCCTGGAGAAGATCACAGTGCCTAAAAGAGGTTGACAAGGAAGCTGAAGTGGGACTTTTTAGAAGAGCATGGAGTGATAGAAAAAGGGTGAAAATTCAAAGAGGGTAGGTTTAGATTAGGTATTATGAAGATGATTAGGAAGACATTCTTTACTGTGAGGACGGGAAGGCACTGGAACAGGTTGTCCAGAGAGGTTGTAGATGTCTCATCCTTGGAGGCCAGGCTGGATGGGCTTCTGAGCAACCTGGTCTAGTGGAAGGTGTCCCTGACTGTGACAGAGAGTTGGAAGTAAATGATTTTTAAGGTCCCTTCTGATTGAAATAATTCTATGATTCTATGAATTACGACAATTGTAAACAGCATTATGTCTATTGCCTTTTCATTAATGTTCCTGGTTTTTTTTCACTGTCAGAAGCTCAAGAAACTAAAATGTGTTTAGTAGAAAGCTTTTTGGATTAGAATTCTACAGTAAAATTTTTAAATGGATGTTCTAAATCAAAAATTGTACTAATAGAAACACTTCTGTTAACATATCTATTAATATTCCAATAGAAGAGTATGTTATTACAGAAAGTCTGAATATTGCACAGCCATGCAGGTAATAAAACAAAAAAATCTTTTGTACTTTCAATTCCAGTTCATCCATATTCTTATCAGTAGCTAAACCAATTCCTGACATCTGGAAATGCAAGCTTGTCGCCCTGCTTTTCCAGCCTTCTGATGTTTAAGTGTCCTTGTTCTCACGCATGTTCTTGTAAACAATATGGATGTTTACATACTTTCATGGAGGAGGAGTTCTCTTGATGGACACCTGTCTTGACCAATGTGATTGGAGAGGTGTTGACCTTGCTTACCAATCACTTGGTTTGCTTGCCATACTATAGAATGGAGCCAGTGATGTAATAAAGTGAGTCCTCTTCGCTGAACCCAGGTCCGAGTTTGTGTGGTGTTTCTAGTGTGGCAGTGCGACACAAGCTGTCAAAATTTATCAGTCTTTGTTTCATACATTCTAAATCTCATCCAAAGGGAGAAGTTCTGAAGGTTGTAATACTGTCTTGCTCTGCTCAGACTGGAGTGATTCCACTCTGGGTGATGCCCATGTTCCTCAGCAGAACCTTTGACCTCCTCCTGGAGGTTATGACACCTCCTTCTCAAAGAGATAGGTCTGCTGTATCATCTTGCTCTGGTTAGTTTGGTGGGATTGTACTCACTTTTAACAGGCAAACTATGGAAATCTTAGACAAGATAGTCACAGGCTTCTGCCTACTCCTTCTCACATGGCAAATAAAACTGTTGTTAACAGGCTTTGTGGTTGCCACTCTCCCACGGCCTAAAGACCCCAGCAATTGTTCATGTTGGCTTTCCTCAGCACTAGTTGTGATTCAAAAACAGGTCGAGAGCAAGAATGCAAAGAAGTTTTCTTAAAATGCAGTGAGTAACAAATTTACATTTATTTTCCTAAGCTGGGAATTTTTATGCCATTGGTCATCAATAGTACAGCTAAAAGCAAGATGTCATGGATGAAATTTACCTGGAATGCAATCACTTTGCAGGCATATTCAACAATGAACTTAACACAAGGCTCCTGTTTCACATCTCTTCTAATGACCAACTAGATGCCCTTTGCGCAGCTAGAGTAATTGGCAAATAGTTTTCTAATTGTCAGTAACTGGATATTTTTTGTTGAACACTGAATGATAGAACTTTTTTTCAAGCTAGCTGCATTCCTAAATGAACTCTACAGGCAGGTTTGGTTTTTTGCTTGTTTAGTTGGTTTTTTTTTTAATGACACAAGGGATATTATTCTTCCCTTTTCTTCTGAGGATAACTTCAGCACACAGATAATTCTCCCTGGCTTTAAGATGATTTGGCCTCAGAAGTACACTCTCAGGGACACATAAGCAGCAATGTGTTTCTAAAGACTAATGTTCTGGTTGAAAGAGAAGATGTAACCAAGTACGACAAGAAACATGAAGAGGAGTGAGAGGAATATGAAATGCTCCATGGCTAACAGAGCTTGGCTGTTTTGGAGACAAAGAAGACAATCATAAGCAAAGAAACTGGCTGGCAGTATTAAACTACTGCCTGAAGAAAACCTTTCCCGTTTCACCTTCTGGTCTGTTACAGCTTGTGGCACATATTTCTTAACTTCTTGGACTTAGGGGTATGTAATGTCATTCTCCTTGAAGCATGAAGAAACAGAATGTACACAGCTTCCCAGAACATCATATGATACTGAAGAGAAGAAGCGAAACAGGAATGTCTCAGTGACGCCCACAGGAACAGTCACCATCGCCAAATTGTCAGCATGCCTCTGCAATGCCAGACCACAGCGAGCATATGGATAGTTTAGGCTTCCTGCCATTAGACTGGATTAGTGAAGCACATGCTTCATGCATATCTAGTCTAGCTTTGTGTCAGCGGAAAAAAAATTTCCACTACACATAGCCTACCAGACCTAAGAAGAAAGGCTAGTTCTCGGGCAACTTCCGTGGAAAAAGCCTGCTGCATTCGTCAGGTTCTGTGGTACCTCCCTGAGGAAACCCTTCATGTGACCTGTGATTACACCCCTGAGACCATGAGCTGAGGTGTGAAACGAAAATACCCTTCCCTTCTGTAGAGCAAACATGACTGACAGCTCTGCAAAATCCCTCCAGCAGATGACACTACCAGGGATTTTCATTCTATTACAGCTCATGCAGGCTGCACGGCAGCAATTTGTGCAAAGCCTGCTCTCGAGAGCCTCTCCAGGCAAGAGTACTCTAGTGAAAGACATACCCAGTGAAAGATACCCCCAGAACCTTCAGCAAAAAAATGTTCTGTACAATTTGAAATAGAAAACTTCAAGTCTGATGGAATTGGATATTTCAGGCATTTTCTTTAGAAAAACATTAAACCCAAGCCACAAAAAATCCTATTCACACAGTGGATCACCAAAATTTGCTCTCTTTAGTAGCAGATTCTGGTACAGTTGGCAGGGCTGTAGTCTCTGTTGCAAAATGACCAAGTAGTTCACTACATTTTCATGTATTTTCCTTATGGAAAATTATTCCAGCAAAAATTTAGTGTTGAAATTTGCAGTATACTGACAAAATAAAGAACATTAGAATATACTATCCTGTGTTGCAGTTCACTAAGTAGCTAACTTTCACCAGTCCTGAATGAGCTGGAAATACGGTTATATAAAATATTCTTCCTTTTGAAGCTGACATGGTTATTTATATCCCTGTTCATAACTCGTATTACAAATCTGAGATCTAAGAAGTAATCTAAGTTCCGACTAATATGCTATGGAGATAATATATCTGTACATTTGTTTCACTTCAGACAAGAATCAAAATAAAAAATTGGACAACCGTTAAATATCAAGTAAAATATTTGTTAATATATATATCTATAATTCTGCAAACACACATGATTAATTATATTAGCTTGAATAATCCTATGCAAATTCATCTATTTGCAAATAAAAATTCATAATATTAAATATTTGTCAAATAGAGGACAAAACGTTCATGCCAAACACACAGTTGAATACATGGCTTAAAACATTCTTTTTGTCTTTGCCTTCCATTTTTTGGCATATTAATTGAATTTTCTTTTGTACTGGCACCACACAGGAATGATTTGATCAAGAGCCCTTTAAATATTAGCAATAAGCCAGAGCAGCCTCAGAGGAAGGAATCTTGTTAGTTGTAATGTAAATGCAAACACATGCAATGTTTATTTGTGGCATAATACTATTGTGGCCTCTCCTGTAGGCCAAAACCGTTATCATCCAACATAGCATAATTAGATATCTTTTCAATTAATACAGAGAAATGCCTTTTTAAAGCTAATTAATCTTCATGTCAGGTACCAATGTATGTTTTTCTTAATACTTGAATATATTGTAAAACTGAAAATAACAATTACCTATGTAGAATTTCAGTAAAAGAGTATTTCTAATTATCTTACCTCCCTTACAAACTGTCAGGCCAGAGTTAAAAAAAGAAACTACACATCACTATGTAGGCTTGCTCTTCAGCAAAAAAATGCCATGTACAGCATCCTGCAAAACTGATCACATTCCTCTCTAAAGTTATTATTCAATGCTCTCAACTACTAGCAATTTTACATAATAAAAATTATTCCAAGTAAAATACCTTTAAAATATCCTCTGGAAACATTCTCTTAATAATCTACAAATATGAAAATACACATTTGTGATTTAACATATTAATTATAGGAATCTAATTGTTCTGGCAATCCTTCACATCCCTCTTTTTTGTTCCTACACATAAAACTTAGTCACTGCTTGCACAAGGAAATATTGGAATGAAGATCACTCCAGACTGGGTGCACAAAAATAGGTATGTTTAAATAGGTCATAGCAAGATGCTGTTGGAAGAGACTGAGAAACCACTTTTATAAATTCTAACTTTGTACACACAAATTTTCCTAACAGCTCCTTGCTACCCTGGGTATTGTTCTCTCAAGCATAATTTTATCATTTACAACAAAGCTACTTCCATGCAGCTCCACTGCTGAAATCAGACCGTGGAATAAAATGAATTATACTGCCAGCTTCTTTATGGTTCATTTACAGTAATCTTTTGATCTACTGGATGAAGTTGTAAGCCTATAAAAGAACATGTCATTGATGCCACTGGGAATTTCTTGAGGGTTTAAGGTGTTATGACCATGCATGATAAATTGCAAGACACTGGAAGAATTACAGGTATTGCAATTTCTAAGAATGACAAAATTCATACAATGGTTTGGGTTGGGAAGGGCCTAAAAATCATCTTGTTCTAACCCCCGGACATTTAAGTCATTAACAATTATTAATCTAAGAATGTACACATATACTGTATTCACATGAGGCAGAGATAATTGTGGTTTATGCATTACATTATTTTGAAAAAATCTGTTTGCCATACTCATGACAATGCAAACACATTCACATGTGTTCTTACTCATCCTTTTCATAAATATTAATTTACCCAACTGATGTGGAAGCATTAGATAATCCTTCAGACAATTTTGCATTTTGAAATGGAAATAGTCTTTTTCCCTAAACAGTAGTCAGTGATCAGAATAAAGGTAAAACTTTCAACTTCATCCTTTATTCAATGCCACCATAATGTATGCATAAATAAAAATGAAATGAAACATGAGCTCAGCATTGTCTTACAGCTATTCATTATTCAATAAAGTACATTATTCTATGTTTATGGAAGATTTTCCTAAGTAAGGACTTCTTGCTCAACTAACTTCTGTCCTTAATTCAAAATGATTGATAGGATACCAGATCCCTTCACCCGCTTAACATATCAAAGGGGCTCCTGGATATTGACAAGATAGGACACAGACCAAAAATGGGATTCACAGTTTCTTACACACTGTTTATTGCACTCTGTGCTGCCCATCTGTTCTCCTCCTAAACTTGACATGGCAACTTCCAAACAGCAGTGGTGCAATGCAATCGTAAAGAACTCTGTACAGCCTCCTGTGGAGCAAATTGTGACACAGGGGAACATCCCTAGTAGTAGGAATCTAATAAGAATTGGCAGCTAGTATTTTGGAAGGCTACTTTAAAATTCCCATTCCTTGCACTGCAAGGAAGAAAATCCCACCTCTTAGAAGCTATTTATTATTGGATTACAACTACTTGTGCAGTGAAATGTGACATTGCCTGTAACCCACTATTGCGTTTCAACAGCTGGAACGTGCAATATGAATGAATCTGCAATATTAAAACTCACAAATAAAAAAAAAGGAAAAAAGAGAAATGTTTTCTTTTGCAACTTCTGGAGACAATATTTAAGGTGGGAAAAAATTACTCAAAAAAATTCTTTGTGTAAGAGAAAAAGAAAAAAGAACATCCGTCTTATCAAGTGAGACAAAATGGTTTTACTGTAGTACATTTATATCACTAAAATATTTGTATCAATGTTATGAGATTAGGCTAAAAATGAATCTATTCATCATATTTTAATGCTGTGGAAAACTATGTTTGCATGTAAATTACTGCAACACCCACAATGACTTGCATTTTCACCCTACAGAAAAAAAGCCAGACTTCCATAAGCATATTTATAGTGCCTAAAACCAGGCTGGTGTTCTGTAAGAAAAAAAAAAAAAAAAAGATCTTGGTAAGTTATCAGCCACAACTGAGGAATAAATGGAAAGGAAGGAGAAGTGAACTGTGACAGATGATAACAGCAGGTTGCTGAATTTTTCAGTTACTTGCAGACTTTTTGTGGGAAGAGGTTGCAGCAGTGTGCTCTCAGCTGTGCCACATTTCCACAATGACATTCATGAAGCACTCCTGTTGAACTTGAGGGAATTAGACATGGGCACAACTTGCCCTGGCTTTCACACACCTCAAGAACTTACTTGGAAATAGTGGCAAGAATGCAGTATGAACTACAACTGACTTCATTAAGTTTGCCATCATGTCTAACAGGTAGTACTAAAGCTCTGTGCATCACAGTGGTATGTTTTATACATGAGCATATAGCACCACTTACCATGAAGACTGCCAAATACCTTCCAAACCTTCCTTGTAACCTTAACGCACCTCTGTGCATACGGGCGGACATTTTCTGTTACTGGGAGCTTTCCTTTGAAATATTCTTCAAAAATTTTAGCCAAAAGAATCCCACTATAAACAAAACTAGTGAAAATATTTTTCTTTGATTGTTTAAAAGAAGAAAAAAAAGTGGTCTTAGCTTTGGTCATTTAGTCCCAACTCGTCTACTTGCTCCCCACTTGCTCAGGGGCAAGGGGGCTAGTGGTCGGTTTGTATTGGTTTTCTCTGCCTCCTCACACTCTTCCCCTGCTCCACTGTGAGTCCTTCCCACAGGCTGCAGTCCTACAAGGAACTGCTCCAACTGTCTCCTTTCCACAGGGCACAGTCCTTAGGTACAAACTGCTCCAGGAAACATGGTCCTGCACGGGCTTCTCTCCGTGGGCTACAGCTTCTCCCAGGGCATGTCTACCCTGCAGTGTAGGGTCCTCCATGGGCTGTGGGTGGATCTCTGCTCCCCCCTGGATCTCCATGGGTTGCCCAGGCACAGCTGCCTCACCATGGTCTGCACCACAGGCTGCAGCGAAATCTCTGCTCCTGTGTCTGGAGCACCTCCTCCCCTCCTCTCCTGCTGACATTTGTTTCTGCAGGGCTGTTTCTCTCACAATTTTATCACTTGTTACTACCAAAATGCTAAATTTGGGGGGAAATAGGGACAGAAAATAAATTGTGCTTATATGCGGTCTTCATCTCAGTCAATATGGTCTCAGCTATGGTGTACTTGAGAGGTCTTTCCAGAGGGCAAGACAGTACATTCTCTCAATCACTGACAGCCCACAAGCAAGATCTGGCCCTGGCTTCTCTCTAGGTTTGCCTCTCTTTATGCAGTTTATTAATTTAGTCCTACATGTTTCCCAGAACACAGCTTTCAACACTGTGAATATCCAGATACTCCCATTTTTGCCATTTTTTGAGAAACGAGGACTAAATGAAATAATTAGGCAAAGCCCTGCTGTGACCTAATACATTTTTCATGAGTATGAAACGCCCCCACCCCATTTTATCAGAGTCTAACACATCAACATTTGCAGCCAGTTTCTCTGATCCATTGTGCAGATTCAATTGAATTTGAGTTCAAGTTCAGTTGTACTGGCAACTGTACCTGAACTGTGGAGTTCAGGCCATGCTGGAAGCAGAAGTTTATCATATCCCACCTCTTTGAAGAGGGAGGGTTTATATAATGCCAGAATGATTTTTGCTTTTGTATTTCCTTCATATATATTCATAGCTCTGTAGACTATTGTGGTACAGTTATCTAGTTCCTAGCTAGCTCCAGTACTTTTCCCTACCTTTTCCCTACCCTGATAGGCAGAAAGACAAAACACATTCCAGAGGCTTCAAGCCCTGTGGGCTCCAAGGCTCCTATCCTATCTTGGTTCTTCCTGGGAGCCAAGGTTGAAAGCAGCTCTTCGAGACACATTTTCATAAACAAAGTTTAGTTCCTACCTAAAGTGGGGCTTCAAAAGGGGTGGGACCTAAAGGGGGGAATTACTTCATCACCTGTGCTTCTAACTGGGGATTCTTGTCAATTATGCTAAGTTTCTAAATTTAAAAAACTGTATTCACCCCATGCAGGGTGAGCATATTTCCATATCTTACCCTTGGAGGCCTCCAATAAAGACCACCCTTTATATTACCTCCTATACTAATATTGTCTCAAAAGTGTGTTATTTCTACATCTTAAAGGTGTCAGTATATTACCTGTAGGTTTTCTAGCTATATATCCCGACCCCCTGAAATTATCTCATAGCCGAAGGATTTCATCTGCTCCTCCCCTTCTTTGCAATAGGATCACATTTTTTACCACAGGCACTGATAATTGCCTGTCCTCTAGCAGAGCAAAGACGCTGTCCAGTGACCAAAGGGGCTGTGTAGTTCTCTCTTCCTTCACTGGTATACCTAAATAGATTGCAAAGCTGATCAAGTCACTAAAGAGGGAATTGAACTCCCATTGCAATTGTTCTGGTTTTAGTCCCAGGTTGTTTCTCAGTCTTTCCCACATAACAACAGCCCATGCTCTTTTAGAAATGTCGTTCTCATTTCTTAGCCATTCCACTGAGACACTGAGTTGAGAGATTGTTCTAATTACTAGTGGTGAAAATGTCCAAGTGGATTTGGATATAGGCAATACATTTACACATTTATTTATCTGGTTCATTCTAACAATGCTTAGGTGCTCTAAGATCTGACGTTTTGCACACGTTTAATTGGCAGAATTTTCTTTCTTTTGTTAACAGTCACAAAAGTAATGTAAGCATGAATACTTAAAAAATGCAGATTTTTAGAATATGAGTATATGGGAACATGCATTGGGTGTTATATTTTATTTAGTATTTGAGAGACAAAAGCACCGGATTCCTCACCTTATTTTTACCTAAATGCATGAAAGATATCACATGTCTAAGAACTTGGCCTAGGCTCTCTTTAATTTTTTCTTTAAAAACCAAATTAAACACTTGACAATAGTTCATCTCAGAGGTTGCTCTTGGCATTCTCACCATTTCATACAAGGGAGTGGGCTGTAATGAGCTGTAAAATTTTCTTTGGGGATGCACAGTAATGGATATGTTTAATAGAATTACACTTCTGGAGCTGATTACTTCTAGTCTGGCCAGGCACTGATAGTACCAAATGCATTATTGTGGTAGTCTTGGCATGGGGTGGGGTGGAGAGGAAAGTAGTGAAAATTAAAGAAGTATCAAAAGCTAAGCAAAGACATAACAACAGAGTAATCTCCCTCATTTCAAAGCAGTTGGAAACATAATTTTTGTTTCCTGTTTCCTAATGTATAGCACTGTACCACAGCCACACATAGAGAAGTACTCCCCTCAACTGAACGAGCTTTTATCTTGTATTCAGACTTCTAACACAAATGGTCATAAAAAGCTAATACAAAGTAGCAGAGAAACTCAAGTACAGGCACAGAACCTGAAAATAATTTACTTCCCCCCCCACCCCCAGATTTACTGGATATTAGACGCCCTTTTATGTCCTTTATTTTGTTGCCAAAGCACTTCTGCAAGGCTACCAGTGGGCAGTGTTGCTTTTTTGCATGATTTCCAAGTCAATTTTTTGTTCCCAAAAAGTAAGGCCATTATTTCTTTCCTCTGGGGGGAAATCACAATGTAAGGGGTGAGATGATAGGGATAATTAGACTAAATCGTGGCATACAACAAAATGGGAAAAATATCTTTTATGTAGACCACCTGTCTACTTATTTTTGTAGCCTGAATGATGTTTTGTTTTGTTCAGGGAAACAAATTCACTTAATAAAATCCAAAACACAGATGGCAGCTGCTAGGAAAAACCCATACAAGATTTTGATGCAAAGGGTATAGAAATGATCTGAGCTCTGAATGAAAAATTCTGTCTCTGCCTGTCAACAGTGCTCTTTTCCAAGAGCTCTCTCTCATGCAGTCTGGGACTTAGTTAGGGCAGAAATTATAATCCAGAATGTTAGAAGTAAGGCTTTCTTTCACATCACTCTAAGCTATTTCATACATATTTCTTTTCATGCATCTTCATTATTTTATTGAAAAATAATGCTTGACTCTACATGTTATTTGTTCAGGTTTGTTTAAAATGCATCAGGAGAGAGTTCTTAGATCTCCATTCCTCTTACAGGTTCAAATGCATATTTCAATAGAAAATCACCTAAATTTAAGGAAAGTTGGTTTTTTTAGACATTTTGTCCTTTATTAGATTACGTCTGTATCTCAGATTAACTTCACAGATTCACATCAAATGTTGATATCCTGTTTGGCTGAAAACATACCATGAGCTATCTACAAATAATAGTAAGAGAAGAGTTAGTCAGAGAATGACTAAAAAAATGAAATTTTACATATTTAAAGTCTTTCTTTGTAAGGTCCACAGAAAATCAGACTTGCTGTTTATTCAGTCTGGTACTGCTTGGGAGTTTAGGAAGGCAGGGGCTCGACTGAGGATGTTTCTAGATGGCAGGTCAGAAACACGAGGCATCTCAGGATGATTTTAATCTGGCCTAAGTCCTTCAAACACAGTTATTTAAATATGCAACTTAACTGGGGGATAAAACAAGGACTGTGAAGCCAATTAATTTTATGGTTTAGATACAAAATAGTCTTTTCCTAAAGACAATTATATTTCAAGGAATGAAGACTTTAGTCACATTGAGAGGCCTACTTGATCATTTTCCCTTAGAAAGGGAATCTCCTCCATGGGCCTCTTACCTGTCCTTGGTGAGAACTGCAGATGCTTCCAGCACTGCTATTCCCCCAGAAAACAGAACCCCATCCAGAGGCAGCACACAGCATAAAGACTAGTGCAGACATCTGATATCATACAGTGAAGTTCTCAAGTAATAGAATAACAGTACAACAGTCTCTGAAAAGATTCACTTTTCTGCAGCCAGTCCTTGGAGAAGACTAGTGTCTAGCAGATGGATTCTGGTTGAGCGTCAGAAAGGGTAGTGCCAATACAGATTATGAAAATGGTTGGTCTGAAAGATCCAGAAAGATCATCACAGAATCAGATAATTAATGTAGGATGGGATTATCATAGAATTCAGATGATTATCAGAGAATTCAGTTACTGATCATAGATTGATAGAATGGATTGGTTAGAAGAGATTGTAAAGACAATTTAGGTTGAACCCTCTGCCAAGGGCAGGCACACCTTCCACTGGACCTGGCTACTCAAATTCCCATTCAGCCTGCTCTTGGAAAATAGAAATCTATTTGCTCACTTATTATATATAAGAGTTAAAAAACAAAAAATCTTCTTAAAAGATCTTTCCCACGAAAAAACCCCAGAGTTTCTTACCAAATTAGCAAAATGAAAATGTCATAAAAGTTGCAGATATGCTAAGTTCTTAGTTAACAAGTTCTAAGGCAGTTGGCAATTATTATTCTAAAGGCTTGTCACAACAATAAAACATTACTTGGAATTGAAAAAAAAGGTGGAAAATACACAGGAACATGATGAAATCATGTTGAAACTGAAATCATACAAACCAACATAATTTTTCTCACAACTCAGGACAATTGGATAAGCCACTTCTTAACAGGAGTAAATGAGGGCATTTAGTAAACAACTTTTAATTTAAAATAAATGGACATACATCATACAAAGATCAATTCTCATCTGATTGAAAGCTTTTACGACTCTGGCAGCAGATCCACTGTGGAAACATGAGAATGTAGCCTCAGGGAGTACAGGCTTGCCAGATATCATTGCCAATGTATACTCTGACCAGATCTATTACATGCATTGAGGGCCTCACCAGTTTGTTCTGAGAAAACAGGTTCTAGAAGTTAGTAATTCACTGGGATAACTACAAGAAAATTGTAGCAGACACATGACAAAATGCATTTTGCCTTACTTTCATTAATGCCGCATCTCAGCAAATCAAGCCCAAATTTTGAAAGTAAACTCCAATGAAATCTGGATGAAAGCTCAGCAAAGTATTAAATGATGGATTTATACTCCTTCAAAATCATTACTGAAAAGAAGGAGTGGACTTTGACCAATTACTTGAGCTATGAGTTTTTGTTCTAGCTAGGGGACAATTAATTTCGAAGCTTCTTTTGAAGAATTAATTTACAGCTTCTATAGCATGTGAATTGCCAATCTCTACAACATCAACATTAATATTAGGCACTTTAAACCTCTGAGTCAATGAAAAAACGGAGTTGAAAGTAACTTCCCTGTTTGAGGCAATTTCTCCACAATATACTCTGATAAAAATTCTTTTGAGTTGCTACATTCCCTTGTGTTGTTAAGACCAGGTAAGACTGAGTCTGCTAAGTCTGGAGTGGCAGATGGTACGTTCATACCAGACCTTCTCCTGTCTTACATGCAAGGACCCACAGGTCCTGTTCTCTCCAGCTTCAGGGTTCTGAAGTTACAGCTTCCCTTCCTGCTAGCACTCTAAAGATTGAAGAAAACCTAAACACAGCACTGCCATCATTAGCAGCATCTGTGAAAAAAATATACTACCTCCTCAGAGGTAACAGCAGCAGGTATCTTTTTGTTTGACAACATCTTTGCTGAGACATTTTTATTGCTGAACATCTCTGATACCACAGCGTGCCGGTCCCTTGTGTTGTACTTCATTTGTTGTCCTTGCAAAGGAAAATACAATGCATTTGACTGCGCACAGCCTGAAGTTCACAATCAGAAACATGACTGATTTAATTTACTGTATGTCTTTAAGAAGCAGTTTGCTTGTGCTTCAAACAATGTAATGTAATGAGCTGAATGCCATTTCATAAAAGGAAAGTTCAGGTAGAATGGCATTGCACAGAAAAAAAATGTTGTTTTGGGAGTACTCTGTGCTTTAACAATTGATCCTTTTGTCCAATGAATCCACTAGACTCTGCTACAAAGACATTTCTAGATTTAGTATTTTAGTGGCATGACTGTTAATTAAGGCATCAATAAAACAGAGGCATTTCAGAAAGATGATTTAGCTTCTTAAACTTATTGTAATTTGACTGTTTTAAAAAGAAAATTGTAACACTAGACTCCTAAAATGAAGGAAGCACAATTCTCAAAATACCAAGGGAGAAAGATTACTATTGTAATATTTTTATGAAGAGTCTTTAAGGGAGTTTTAAGGTAACAAATGCCTAGAATTGAAGCATCTTCAGAATTTTCTTACTAGCCTGACAATTTTCGCTGACAAAGATTATTCATGAGCCTATCACCTCAGCCAAAGAACCGTACTGGTAACACAGTATTGATAAAACTCTATATAGGGATATATATTCTCTCTTTTTATATACACACATGCGTATATGGAGTGTCTCCAACATGATGCCTCATGCACAAGTTGTTATGGGCAAGCAGGTAAGATATGAACTGGAAAAGATCACAAGATGGATGGAAAACCAGCTAACCCACTTGACTCAAAGGTTGGTGAGCAAGGCCTTGAAGCTCAAGTGTCAGCTGGTTACCACTAGTTGGTTTGTCAGGGTGGATACTGGGACGAGTACAATTCAATGTCTTAGAAATGATCTGGATGACAAGAGTGACTGCAGCCTCACCAAGCTTGTGGGTGGTACCAAAATGGAAGGAAGTCAGCCAGAAAGAATAGCCACCACGCACACATGTCAACCAGCTGGCAGATGGGGACAAGAAGATTTGTATAAGGTTGAACAAAGATAAATGTGAAACTCCTGCATCCAGAATAACTCAAACTGCAGCATAGGCTGGGCTCCAACTACGTGGTGAACAGCTCTGTGGAAAAAGCCCTGCAGGTCCTGGTGCACATGGACTTGTTTACATTCAAGCTGAACATGAACCTGCAGACAAATATGTCCTATGCTGCATCAACAGGAGGAGTACAGCCAGCAGACGGAGGGATGTGGGAATGTCCCATCTGTCCTGTACTTGTTAGGTCAAAGTTGAAACACTCTTTATCCTGCTTTGCTGAACCAAGTCCTGGTCTCCTGTGCTGATTGATTGAAGAAAGCTGTGATTGAACCAACCAGTGACTAGTTTTAAATATTGACAACCTGATTAACCAGTTGGAGATCTGGATATGCCTCTGTGAAAGCACAAGTTAAAAATCGGAAACTCCGGGAAAAGCTCTTTCCTTCCAGCNTCCAGCCACTGTTACCAAGACCCCTTGCCTAGGGAGGGGCCCCAGCCACAGGAAAGCTCATGCAGCTTGAGACCAGGGGTGGCTCTGCACTGCCTGGCAGGAGCTGTCATGACCTCTGCAGGCCTGGGTGAGAATATTAACTCTTTCCTTGCACAGATGAAACTTGTGAAACATTGCATCCTCTCTGAGTAAGAGAAAAGGACAGAGTGAGGATGTGTAGAGAGACAATACGAAGACATCAAGGTCAGTGAAGGAGGAGTCACATTTTAGAAGAGAAGAGAACGAGGAGATGCTTTGGTTTTAGGCTGGAATTCTTTTGTAAAGACATAGTAATGGACTGTAATATACTAGAATATCCCTTTAAGTCATGGAAAACGTATTGGGGAGATGAGAGTGTTCAGACTGCAGATTTGAGCAAAGGCATTTATGGTGAACGAAGAAAATATAGTAGCTGTGATCTTATGAGGAGCTTGAACAGAGAGAGAGATAAGATGAAGATCTGCGCCCAGGAAGAGAAGAAGATGATCTCTGTTCCTAAAGATGAGAATGATTTTAAAAATAGATGCAGAGAACCTTTGCTTTTGAACTGCTCATCCTTAAAATGGTACCCCATGAGTTTACATGGCCCATAAAGGAGCTGTAGGAAGACTGCGTGATATGGGAGACACTTCACAAACGCAGATTCCCGGGCGGCTGTTATTTGTGAGAATTAAAAGCCACAAGAGAACTGTTCGTCTTGTGGAGAAGTTACCATGACATGTCAAAAGAGACTTCTCTCTCTAAGAGTAATAATGAAAGACTATTTTAGAGGTGGTAAACTAACCTGAGTTCCAAGTTTTGTCTCTATACATTGCCAGTGAGAAGGGAAAGAAAGCTGTAGGAGAGGAGAGGTGTTTTGAAAGTTTTATGCTGATTCTTATGAATTTTTTTCTCGTAGTTTTGTTAATAAACCTTTCTTTATACCCTTTAAAGTTTGAGCCTGCTTTGCTTTTCTCCTAATCCTACCTCACAGCAGAAGAAGAGTAAATAATTAGAGAAACAGAAATTGGTGAACCTGAAACCACTACATTTCCTGAGTTCAAGAGTGGCATGGAAAATTTGAGGGAATTCAGTGGAGAGTCACCAAGATGATCAGAGGGTTGGAGAAGTTGACACAGGAAGAAAGGTTGCTGGAATTGGCTGTGTTCAGCCTAGAGAAAAGAAGGCTCAGGGGTATATAGCCACAGTCTTGCAATATCTAAAAGGTATTTATAGAGCAGACTGAGTCACTCTCTTCACAAGGATGTCCATTGATAACAGAAGAGGCGAAGGGCTTCACAAGTGGTGCAGTTGCTTCAGCATAAATTCCATAAGAAAAGCTATTTTACACTGGGAAAACAAACACTGGAACAGGTTGGCCAGACAAGTGCTGGAATCTCCTTCACTGGGAACACTGAAGACAGTTTGACAGGTCCTTGGGTAGCCTAACCCAGGCCTTGCTCTGGGCACAACCCAGCAGGTTTAACCAGATGGTCATCAGAGGTTCCTTCTAACCTTGACCTTTCTGTGGTTACTTATGTGAATGAATTCAATAGAGTGCTACAAGGATTTCAAATGCACAATGGTTATGATGGATTTTTCACTCTGTATGGAAAGTTTACTTGAATTTATTCATGAGCAACCAAGCCATGTCTGAGATATGCTCTATATTCCAAACAAGTATAGACAAGGTCTCTAAATTATATCTTAAATGGACAAGTTTAGTGTCATATTTATTGTGAAAGGGAAAAAACTTTGAAATGTTAATGGCATTTTCTAACTGTAAAAAATCTTTACTGTGCTATTCCTCTATGCACATTTGTAGGCTCTGTATCTTGTTGTAAACTTAATACTGAAGCATTTAGACAGAGAAGGAAGTACGAATACACAATTTATAAAGCAGCCTAAACCCATCATAATTTGAAGTGATATCTCAGGTACTTCTACCCAGTAATGCAAATGCTTCTGAGATTGTATTTATCAACCTTATAGTAACAAAGAAGACTGACACACTACGAAATATTGTCCACTGGAATGAGACTCGATATTGACCCTTTTAGATTTTGAGTTATAGCAAATATAGGGAGCAAAATCAAGCAAAATCAGGTCTCTTGGCACTGAAAATATGAAACAGCTCCTACCTGACCATGCTCAGAATCTTGAAAATATGTAAACAGCTGGAGTAAAGTTACAGCACAGGGAAACACTTTCATTGCTTTGTGCATTGTTGCAATGGATATAACAGTTTTACGAAAGATAGGCCTTTCACTTGAGTAATGTAGATGAGTCAAGCTGAGCGAGGTACTCAGCACTTCAGTTTTTCCTTTTCTAAAACTGTTTTTTCCCACCAGACCTAAAAATGCATCACTTCAGTCATTGCCTTCTTTTCTGGTGGCCAACCACATCGCCTTTCTGTCTGGGTAGCACAAGAAATTATAGCACTCTGTCCTATAATGTCAATGGCACCAATCTAGATAATCCTCTGATGATCAACAACTGCTAACAGACTGATAAATGCAATTCTGCTACACTGTTACAGATACACTACAGCATTAGTCTTTGTTTTCAATTTTTAATGACCCACAAGAAAGAAAGAATTCCTTATGTTTCAAGTCACAAGACAGCACACAAATTTTTCCACTACTACAGTAGGAAGGGAACAGGTAATTTCATCCAAACCCACAAAGGATTTGCATGTGTACTTTCCTAAAATACTGCATAGCAGCTTTACTTATGCAAAACACAATGAAAATCAAGCATTACAAATAAGTCAGTAAAAATACATAAATTTAACTTGGAAACTTTTAAATGAAGTCTTATGTTCCATAAAACTTAGTCTCCTGCTGAAATAGTGCTGGCTGCTTCATATTTGAAAGAGACATGCAAAGAGGCTGCTTGAAGCTACAGATAAATAATAGATGATGCCCTTCCCAATGGAAAAACAGTAAGTGCCATAGAAATACAGCAAAATGAAGAAAATCTGTGCTAAGAAGTTGCAAGGAGCTAGGATTTCACATGAAAAGGAAGTGCTATTGTGTTTAAATTTGTAAATTATCACTACATATCTGGGTCAGTGTCCATTCCTGATTCAGAGTAGCTTTTGACACATTTTAAAGTATTATTCACACTACTTCAAAGAGAATACAGGAAAACGAAAGAGATCTTTCAATGGAAAGGAAGAGCACAAACTAATCCCTTTCTCTAATGTTACATTAAACAAATATGCCTGCACAGTTGAAGTTGTAAAAGATGTGGTAACTTAATATGAACAGGTTAGACTTTACTCCATTACAGGTGAAAACATTTTATTCCATGGTTAATTTTTAAATAAAGTCACAAAATGCAGTCCACTCTCCTGAGACCAGGCCAAGATTTCATTTCCAAGCATGACAGAAAGAAATCTCTATTGTATTCAGCCTAACTATAAAAGAGGTGGTGAAATGTACGGATTTAATGAGTAAGAGTAATTCAAAAGATTCCAGTTACTTAGCACCTCCTGGAGTAAAAGCCAGAAAATGCCTTTGGTTTCTGTCATAGCACTGTTGCAAAAAGCCCAAGTCAGCAACTTGCTGAAAAACCTTGTAAGTGGAAGAAGGAACATTTTGTAAGAAATTCTCTCACTGCAAAGGAGCTCTCTCTGAGAGCAGATCCTTTCCAACTCCTCCTCAGACAACTTCTGAACACACAGTCTGATTCCAAAGGCTGTATCTGTAACTCACAGCTGTTGAGAAGTTTTCTAGGAAAATTCGTCCCATAAAATTAGATTTGAGACATGTGGAAGGGAAACTCAAGAGAACACACACAGACTCTTTCTCTCTCTCCTCCCCCCCATATGCTCCATAAGGATGTGTGTGCACAAGAAAACAATAGGAATTAGAAGCAATATCCTGAGTCTTATTCTATCCATTTATAAATCTTGTTCCTGTTTCTACTACAAAGCCTTTGGTTTTTTTTACCAGAGGTACATAATTTAGTGTATTTGAATGAGCTTAAGAGTTCAAGCATGTCAGTCCACTTGCACTGTTGCCACAATAAACTACAGACACAATTCTCCATGTAGCAAAACCACTGAATCTGTGCAGCCCAATATAATAATTTAACTACTGACAGTTCTCATCTGGGCCAGTATTTTATTCTTAGCATATGCTTGCTTATGTTGTTTTTAACAATTAATTATGATACTCCTCAGAGACTATTTTGGCATCTAGGTAACTGTCAAACCTAACAAAACCTAAACTGTATTTACAACTATTTATAGAGAATTCTTTCACTGTAGTCACTGAAAAAAAAATTGGGACACAAAACACAGATCTGCATTCCCTG
This sequence comes from Nicator chloris, assembly GCA_013400495.1. Taxonomy (NCBI): domain Eukaryota; kingdom Metazoa; phylum Chordata; class Aves; order Passeriformes; family Pycnonotidae; genus Nicator; species Nicator chloris. The sequence goes on along the minus strand of WAAE01008955.1, from coordinate 5,339 downwards.
TTCTCTACTAATATAAGGGATTATAGAATACCAAGAAACTGTCCTATCATGAAACAAGTACTGAAATTTATGGACATTACTTATTTTCATCTCAATACTACAGCCATTGTCACATAATAACTTTGTATATCACATTCATCTCACTTTAAGTGAGCTCTAGATATTTCCCCCTATTTTCACACACAGGTGAGTACATGCATTACTGGAAACAGGTAACATTAATCCAGTATATGAATTTATCAGAAACTGGAAAAAATTGTCAGTTTACCTTTATATTTCAATATATTTATTTGAAAACAAGGTTTCCAACAGTTCAGGTCCCAGATACAGATTTTTCATCATGTAATTAATAAGAAATATGCAGAAACAAGGCACGGTACCCACGTAACACATAAATCTTAGGTTTTATGCATGCTACTTTACATCAGGTACCCACACTATTACTTCTACAAAATTTCAAAAATAACGTCTTGTGCCTTAATACTGACCTAAGAAGTGCAAACATACTACAAAGAAAGTAGTCTCGCCCCTCACCCTGCTGCAACAATTGCCATGGCAGCATCAAATTATTAAGAGTTTCTAATAAAAGCACAAACTTTTTAGGGAAGAAGTACCTTGGCCAATCCCTCAATTAATTTCATGCTGATATACTGCTGCAACAGGACTCTGCATTACAAAAACTGTTCCTAACAAAGTGTGACAACTTCCTATTCTCATTGAAGAATCAAATCATAATTCAAGCTATGTGCAAGTGAATCCGATAGATTTTCACGTGCAATCGGGAAAATAATTTGACTTGGAAAGATTAAAAATTGTTATTTCATTGTGAAATCCCTATCTTGCTACCTGTTCAGTGTTCAGTGGCACTTGAAAAACCATAGGTTGCCAAACTGCTTACTCAGAGACCAGATTATGTTGTCCACTAAACTGACAAGAAGTGTGATTTTATAGGGTTTTTTGAGAATTTAGAAGGTTTTACTTCTAAAGGTTTGTAGTGGGTTAGCATTGTTTTGAATGTGGAAAAATGGGCAGGACAGAGAGAACACACCTTTGAAATACCAGAGCAACCACACCAAAATACTGTAATCCCAGAAGTTTTGGTATGCATGCACCTCCTGGGCCAGGCAGAGCTACTGCTTCAGCCTATTTCAATGCTGAAATTCTTTGTGCAGAGGGAAATCTTCCTGTCCATTTCTAGTTTCTTATCAGATGTTAAAGCGTCTCATCTCTTCAAATTAGAGACATAACTGATCAATCCATTTGTTTGAAAGGAAATGGCAAATAATGATATATTTACTGTGCAATTAGTGCTTTTGGCTCAATGCTTGCCGCTGAAGTAGCTTTCAGCGTACTCCAATAAAATACACAGAAGAAAACACTGTAATCAGTTAAGGATTAGAATTTAAGGCCCTGGTATAATAAAGAACCTTGAATGACAATTTTTGTCTCAGTGATGTCAACAATGACTTAAGGCCTTGGGTCTCTACTGAGACTGCCTGCTGCCAGTGGGATGAGCCTTCAGCTAAACTGTCTTCGTGCTGCAAGGAAGCAAACCGCTCCAAATTAAGCTGCTTCACCATTTCAGTTAAGAACATAATTGTAAAAGTGGCCTGATTCTTTTGTAATCTCAGCAAGGCCACCAACCCACTCCATAGATTTCTCTACTACCTCCTCTCCTATTCCCACTACAGATTTGCTCAAGGGATGACTCTTGTTTTCAAATGATGAATATTAAAGTTATGCAAGAAAGATTGAATTTCGATTGAATATGGAATAAAATACACCCAAGGAAAAAAAAATTTCATGGCTGGTATGAACCCTCATTATTCCTCTGTATTGCTACTTCTTGCAACTATTCATTGTACTCCTGCAAGATGTGCAGGTTTGAAAAGTAGGGTGAAAAATGCTAATGGAGAAGCATCCTGAGAAGTCAGTTGCTGTTATGAACCCAACAGATGTTAGTTTTCTGTGCTCCCTGAGGCTAAGGAATTATTTATTTATAGAATATAAAACTTAAACTGACAAATATACTGAGGCTTCAAAAAATCCCATGTTCTATTTTACCTATATGCGCACTGCACTAAGAAAAGGGCAAACACTTATATTGAAATCTATGTGGAAATTTCATTAACTTTTCATTTGAAACTAGCCTTTCCTAGTGGTGCATGGAATCAAAACCTGGCCTTTTGTCATCTCCACATAAAGCTGAGGAGTTGCCAGCTGAACCAGTCATCATAACAGGAGAAATGTGACGGCTTGGATCTGCAATGTTTTGCTGATGTGACTCAAGATATCCTTGAAAATCTACCAAATTCATTTTACTCTTTTGCCTCTTGAAGTCAAAGGATATTTTGCCATCTACTTCAATGGGGCCAGACACTCTATCAAGTATTTAGTGAGATAATATATTTCATGATTAAAATGGGCTTCAAAAAACTTCTGCGTAGAGTTGGAAAGACGTATCATTAATAGTTAAAATATTCAAAACACCTCAAGGAACAACAAAATAACATTGCATTGATTCCAAAAGTGCAATTTTCTTTCCTGTCTTGGCATAAGAGATTTCATAAATGATGTACGCAAAAATATGTGCAAGAAGCTAAGTGTTTCATAATCTAAATTCATGTTTCTTTGCATAACAAGTGACCCCTTAAAAAAATTCCACATACGAATTTGAGTGATGCTTTTGTCACTCTCAGTGCATTGGAAGAAAAGAAAAAAAAAGTATACTTTACATATTTGTAATTTTTGTTAAGGATTTGGGAAAAATCAAGATGCTTGGGCTAAAGCATTCATTCTTTCTCTGCATTGTGATAGTTTTTTATCAAAGATGCATTTTATATGGAAAAAATTTATTTTTTCCTTCGGCATGAACATCTGAGCATATCATCTGGAATTTTGTACAAAGCCAAAACGTGATTTAAAACCTAGCTGTTTTCCCTAAGATGGGGGGGTTGGTTGATTTGACCTTCATTTAGAAACACAATAACATTATATTTCAAAGCAGAATGACAATTTTTTCCCGCAAATTATTTTTCAGGACAGACACAGGCAATAAAGTTAAATCCTTTTCAATATCAAGCTGTGTCCAGCACATTAGGAAGAGCAAAACAGGACATCAGTGTTTTTCTTATGCTTTTGTACAAAATACAGGTTCTCTAAGAATGACTGGAGACTGAGTCTCATTACACTCTTGTAATATTTCCACTGGCATCCTGGGCCATGAAATTAATAGATATATGAACTTATAAGCTAATTTTACAACCAGCTGTAGCTTGAAACAATGCATTTGCCCCCTGCAACCTACATGGGAGATACATGCACAAAGATAAGGCTCAATAGTAGTAAGACTAACTTAAAAATGGTTATGTATAAACTTTAAAAGAGAAAGATGAGCTGGTAGGAAGGAATGAGAAATACTAAAAAAAAATCACAAAAACTGAAAGAGATAAACTTGGAAAATCAAAATACTTGGCTTTCTTCCCTGTTTTTAGAAACAGTAATAGATAATAGTTCTAAAACTAGGTATCTGTTATTTGAGCAAGATAAAAAAATATTCATTGGAAGAATTTAGGAGAACAAAATATGCTCACACAATCTGAATTTACTAGGTTCACTAGAGCTATTAATAACACTGTTTCATAGTTCTGTAAGACCACATAATAGTAGAATCACAGAATGGTTTAGTTGAGAAGGGCCTTTGAAAGCTCATCTAGTCCCAACACCCCTGCCATGGATAGGGACATCTTTCACTAGACAAGGTTGCCCAAAGCCCCATTCACCTTGCCCTTGAACACCTCCAGGTTGGATGAGTCATCCACACCTTCTCAGGGCAACCTGTTCCAGTGTCCCATCACCCTCACTGTGAAAAATGTCTTCCTCATACCCCTAATTTACCCTTTTTCAGTTTGAAGCCATTTCCCCTTGTCCTGCCACTAAAGGCAGCTTTAAAGTGATTACACTGTGCTTGATTAGGATTTGCAGTCAACCTGCTCTTCTGAGTTTAGAGTATGGGGAGTCACCTTGCAGGACCTCTTAAACTCTGCTTGCATTATGGAGTCATACAAATTGTGTTTCGCTCCAGTTGTGTAAGCTGAATTTTATCCTCAGTAGTACTTGGGCTATTTCTAGTGTTCACTCCTATGGGAGCTCCGTCAAAAAGTAACTTCTGCTACTTTCACACAGAAAAAAGACCCACGCAAACTTTTTCCTAAAAGGAAAACAGAAATGCTCAGGTAATACTAATGTTACTGTGGAAAACCCAAGGACGCTATAAAAGATTTGCAGCCACCATGCTCTAGACCAGTCAGCATCCCAGCTATATGCAAAGATGACATTCTTCCTTTGGAAATAAGTCCTAACTTTTCTGACATATATTAAATGTTGACATATGGTGACAAAAGTATTGCCAGCAAGTGCAGTACCTGAATAATTTAACAATGGAGTCATGGCCAAAGAAGCTGAAAGAAGTTGCATTTAAAGTAGATATTAAGGATGCATTCTTGGAGTTTTTCCTACATTGATGTCACCTGACACTATGCTACTTGCTGTCTGCCAGCATGAATAAAAATAAACAGGGTACACTACTGCATTTATTTCAGTGATAAATAAGGTTACTTTGCTGATTTCTTAAGTAAGTTTGTGACTTTATCCAATACTTCTGGTGAGACTGGTTGGGCAAAATATCTCCCAGAGGTAATGGCTGCTATTTTGACAAGATTAAATTTCTGATGGAGGACACAATTTTTGATTGTTAGCTTGTCCATTAATTCAGATTTTCTGAGAAAAATGTGGGGTAATTTTAATGTTTGCGGTATGTATATCTAGCATTTCACAAATGGTCAGTACAGTGATAAAACTAAAAACTAATAGCAAAGTTAAAATGAAACATGATGGTTGAATAAGTGCATAAATTGTTTTCCTATAGACATCTAAATTCTCAAGAAATCAAGAGTTCTCTGCATGATATGTGGAGGTAGACGTGTCCTAAGTTAATTTTTAAGTTTGTTCTAACTATTTACTGTATGAAAAAATAGTATTTATGACAACATCTCTATTTTGAAAGGCCTGGCTTAAAAACAATTGAATTCAGTGAAAAGTTTTCTGACTTATTTTGAAATATGTTGTATTAGCTGCCTGAATATTCTACTTACTGAGGCTAAAAGACAGCATTTCAAAATTCAGGATGAAAATCACCAATGGGCTCATTTTGCCCAAAAGCAAACTTGAATGAGATTTGTTCTCATTTCTGTCAGTCAATATGCTACACAAGAACAAAGTCATGTGATGTGCTATACAAGCAGATACTGCATAAGAAGGTTGTGCTGGTTTGAAAGCAA
>WAAE01008953.1:0-73733 GCA_013400495.1 Nicator chloris | reverse complement strand
AGCTTCTAGAACAATAAACACAGCTGCTTACAAATGAGTAAAAAGTTATAGGAAAAAACACTAGTAGGTGCCAGTTCAATTTTCTAATAAATCTTAAGGGTGAGGCTGTCCTTTAATTCTTGTGAGTTTTAGTATTTTATCTCAAACGTATAGTTTGGGCTTTTTCTCCAAGAAGTTATTTTAAGCAATGATGAAAAGCCAACTTTCCACTAGCAGCTATTTGTAGTAATAAACACAAACTACTAATATGAGCAAAAGTTGTGTTATTAAAAGCGTACTTCAGAAAAGCAGCATTAGTTACGCTTCAAGCTCTCAAAGAGAATTGAGATACTGAAGACAATTTAGGAAGAAAAGCATACAGGTCAATTTATCCTCAGCAATGAATATTCATTTATTTCTGGTCACTGCCTAAACCTGCTTTTCTAATTCCTTTTTTTAACTGTCTGAGGTTATAAAGATATAGACTCAAGATCATCTTATTATTAGGCCCATAGTTAAAACAAACTCGCAATAGGGATACAACTAGGTTAAGAACATATGTGCTCTATGTTTACTTCTGTCTGGTAAAACAACAGTGTCAACTGGAATTTGAAATGTTTTCTTTATTTAGATCTTGTAGGCTGAACAATAAGCCCTGACAGCTCTGTCTCAGCCCTCTCAAGGCTCGTACCAAATGAAGCCTAAACTCACCATTCAGCAACTGCACCGGCCAAGGGATGTCTGGAATTTGTTATGTGCACTCATCCTTAAAATGGAACAGCTGCTATGAAAGGCTGTTACAAGACACCCAAGGGGGCAAAAGGTTCCAGTGACACCCTTATCTACAACCTGATATGAACAGCTTTTGCTGCTACCCTGCTCCCATCTCTAAGTGTAAAGTTACACGATAGAAGGGCCCAAAACAGTCCCCTCAGTAAGAGAGAAAACTTCTATGGCTTCTGTTCCTTTTCATGCCATTGACTATGCAGAGGATTAGATCACCTTTAAAATGTGTGTTATTTAGTGTAACACATCTGTACGCCAATTTTCAAGATATGCATTTTAGAAAACTACATTTCTACAGCACTACCACCCCCCACTCACCTTTTAATAAAAGCAGCAAGACAGTCCTTGGGCCATGCTGTGCTTACCTTGCTCTCTTGATTGATTATATAGCCTATAAGCCCACAGACTAGTTAGTTGTATGAGGGGCTCAACCAGGATTTGGCTGTTAAGGATCAGAAAGCAATAGCAATATAGCAAAAATAGCTCTCAGGGGAAATATATCTTGTTACTGCCAGAAAGAGTATTTTTGTAAGAGAAGCATTTCTGTAATTCTTATTAGTTAAATAAAAGACTGGAAATAACCAGAAGCATGAAGACTCAAGGGTCTGAGCTCCCATCACAGGCAATGGCAGATTTCCCACTAAATTCACTGGATATGCAATGCAGACCAAATGTGGAATACAGGAAGGAAATTATCAGAGGAAGGACTCTTGTTCACAAATGCATTCTGCATCTGTGAAATTTGTACCTGTGACTGAGTTCATAAATGAGACTAGTGTCCACGCACCGTACAACTGTGATCAGTTCTAGTTCTGGTGAGAAAATCCTAGGAACTACTTCTAAATTAAAGTAGAAAAGATAGCTTCATTTTTTACAGATGCACAGTACTGGGCAAAGCTCAGTGCCATCAGAAGGTGTACTTTTCCACAGACTTTCCCCCACCCAATCCCCACAGCCTCTGCTTCCTCTGACCCAGAGCATTTCTTCTTTCTGGTGACCTAGAGACCTGCCATGATCTGCAACCAACTTCCTCCTTCCACCACAAGTAGGTACTATTCCTTGCTGAAGTTCCTTTGATACATCAAATTCTCTTTCTAAATTTTATATGGCAGAGATAAACAAGTCTGTAAAAAGACACTTGCGCCAAACCCTTTCACGCCTACATAAACATTGCTATAATTGCCACAGATAATCAGCTCCACTTCAGCCAAAGCTCAACACCAGCTTGTAGATGCATCTTTTAAGCAAAGCACAATTTGTTTGGCTGTGCGAATGAAATCCTATTCCCTATCTCTTTACGCCCACCTTTGGGATTTTGGTTCGCCAAAGTTCCTTCCACTGCTCTTTGTTAAGAGCTATGATTCTCAGCATCACACAATCCCACCCTCTATCAATGCTCTGGCCCAAGGTTTACATCCTGAAGTTTATGTCCTATATACGCTCTCTAATGGGACAAAAGCCTTGCTTTCCCAAGATCATGAATAACCTACTCTTTCAGATCGAGTCAGAAATTAAAATCCCAGAGCAATAATATCCCCAAGAATATCTCAGGAAGCGAGGAAGAAAGAAGAAGCAGGGGAAGATGAGACTAATGGACTAACACGGAGAAAAACATGGCCAGGCAGACATAGCAGTAGTATTTGCTGCCACAGGGACAAGGATAAAGGGAACCTGGTTTAGATGCATCAAGAGACAGGTAAGTGCAAGCCATAGACAACACACAGTTCTCCTCCAGAGCTTGACTTTCCTCTCCACCTCAAGAAGATTTACCTGCACCAAAAGAGACAATCTCAATACAAAAATCCTTCTCCCTCTTTCAGAGTCCTCTCAGGAACCATTGCACTTGCCACAGTTCTGAGACAGGTAGGTCGGCTCAGAGTGAAGGGGAGATGAATCAAAATTCCTTTTTCATCAGCTACTACTGTACAGGTTGGCCATCTACCATCAAAACAGAAGCTGCCTGCTTTGGGCATGTCTGGAAGCATGGCTTTATATCTCAGATGGCTGAGTCAACATTGTCTTCCTTCCCTATCACAGACTACTAAAGTAATATGTTAAATACTCATTCGGTATCAATAAACACATTTTTGATGCCCAAAAAACAGCCTTCCACCTTAGGTTTACCATATGAAAATTATCTTGGACTAGGCACCTTTTCACAGACTTGTCCAATTGCATATTTACTTCACACTTCCAGCTCCTGTTCCTTGATGCTTGTGATGCCATTTGAACTTGAATTCTTCAGGGCAAAGTGCTGTCATTGGAAATCATACTAAAAATGGCAACAGTGAAGAATCTTCCTGTTTGACCCCCAGCACATTTGAACCAACTCTTTTACTTTCTACCATTGAGCTTTTGATTGCTGTGGTATTTCTGCTGCTTCTATTGCTATTTCAAGCATTCTTCCAGATTCACTGCTACCCTATCACCCTGAGGAAACATCCACTGGGATCCACTTCAGCCTCTCCTTTTTAAAGTCCTCCTGGTATTGTTTTCGTGGTTCAGAATTACTAAGTCAAAGGTTCAAAACAGGAAGAAAAAAACATCCACCAAAATAAAACCCAAACCCACCTGCCTAGAACTCTTCTCCCTCAATAAAAAATGGATGATTTGGACTCCAGCTGTTCCCTCATCCCTACCACACTGAAACCCCTCCTGAAACAAAGCCCTTGAGACAAATCCTGTGAACTCACTCTTGGAGGTTTTTTTAGTTGCATGTGTGCCATGTGACTGAAATGTGCCTTTCCTGTGATCCAGCAACTCACTGTACAATCAGATTTGTACTGCACTTTCCTTTTTCTCTCTCTCTCTTAGCATTAATCTCCTCCTCTGACTTTCTCCTGCACAGCTATACCGGGCTTGTATTCCCAGCTACACAGATGTAAAGTAAACCCTAATTTTGTCTCTGGTCAGTGAACTTCATGACTGTTCTGTTTTATGCATACTCTGTTTTTTGTGGCTGCCACTAGACTCATTGTTTTACATCTGTTTGCATTAAAGCACGTTTTCCACTGAATGACTCAGACACTTAAAAGATCCCAAATCCCTCTGAATAGGGTTACATAAATTCTGAAATGTTTGCTATTCCCTTTCTCTAAATTCAGTATAATCAGCTAACATTTACTACAACCTTAGATCCGATATTCTCATTCAAATTATTTATATATGTATTATTAAAAAGATCAGTCCCCTGGAGCATGTCACTAGTAACCTATTTTCAGCTAGAGAAATTATCATTTGCAGACATGAAAATATATGTAATCTGATTTGAGACACTTTTAAAGCCAACAGGCCATTTTTGCCCCACAGACCATGACTCTGTGGTTTAACCAGTAAGCTCCTTTATGAAACCTTATAATTTGTTAAGGTGTCATTATTTCACAAGGTTTCAACTTTTCACAGTGTATTTTCCTCATATAACATAAAAAAATAGAACAGTATCAAGATGGATCTGGAAAGCCAGAATTCAGAGAAAAGAAGGTGTGCTTATTTCTCAAGATTCCTGATTTTCTGTTTATAATGTTCTTATTCTGATAACAATGGCAAAAATACAAATAAGCTATTCATGGAAATTTCAAGCACATAAATACCACAGTGGTGAATTTAGTTCTTCAGCCCTTTTTGTCCTGAGTTAGGGTCTTACTCAGTTAGGATCTTACTTAAAAATCATCCATATTTCTCCATCTGACAGTTGGCAAGTAGGAAGGGAAATGGTTTTAAAGATCAAATTAAGCAAACCTGATTGAATAATTCAGATTTGCCATGGGACTCAATTATTTCTATTAGAAATTCTTATTTTTAAAAGGAAAAAAGCTATTTTCTTTGGCATCCAAATAATTATTTCTTTTACTTCTGGAAACATTGAAGTAGTGGTTTCCTGAGGTTTTACATGTTAACTCTTTCATACTTTTCCTGAGGTTTAACTCTAGCCTGAAGCAACAACAGATGCCCCAAAATCAAGCATAAAAGAGAAGAGGTATTTTCCTCTTTGCTATGAAAATCATGGTATAAATAAATTTGCAAACCAAAAAACATTACAGTATTTTAAAAAACCTGTCAAAAGCTGCATGGGTTCTCTTACAGTAGAGCTATTTCTCCCACTTGTGCAGATGCATTTATGGACACAATCAGCTCTGCTGCAGAAGACCCACACAACCTTATGCAATGTCAGTGCATCAACCAGCTGGAGGTCACTGCTGTCCCCATGCCTCTCCAGAGCACAGAAGCAGGGACACCAGTGACAAACGCCAAGAAAGGCAAGCACCATGCTTAACCACAAAAATTGCAGAGCCACAGTAGCACAGAACCACCTCCAGGTGATAGGTGCACTCATCCACCACAGCACCACTGAGGAACTGCTTGGCCCTGCACAAAGGGCTGCAGTTCCTCAATCCTGGGCAGCCTGAAGTGCTGAGTCAATCAGGCATTAGGACCGTGCTGCCTTTTTCAGCTCTGACTCTGAATACCAGAAAAAGAATGATAACAGCTATATGGTGCCCCCTTTCAGGGCCTTATGCTGATGGGTGACATGCCATTAGAGAGGACATCAATTGAAGGCCCTTGAGAAGAACTGAAGGCTTGTTACAAACCACAATCAACACTACACAATGTGCAAACTATCTGGGAGAGCATTCCCTGCATCAAAGTTCACTGCAAATAAACTGTATTAGACTTGATAGTTCATGTCCCAGAAGAAGAAAACCCAAGATGAAAAAACCTGAATCAAACACAACACATCCTCCAATCCCCCAAATCCCCCACGTTTTATTTAAACCCAGCCCTGAGGGAGGACACTTCCTGTGTAGAAGCCTCCTTGTGACTGCAGAGACAGACACAGGTAGACTGCTATTTGCCTGCTGTCCTCATCCCACCTCTGCTCTTGTTCTACTGCCCTTCTCTTCCAGGGCAAGATGTCAGCTCTAGATATGGAGTCTAGAAAGTTACACCTAAAGTGCAGAGTACAGAGATGAAAGGGTTACTGACTTTGCACTCCATAGGTCTGTGTCCTTTCACAATAAGCCAGTTAAATCCTTTCATTCTCACTTATTTGCATTTATACAGCGGATTTTTTTTAAACAAGAATTTTTACATGCCTTTAATTAGGTCATGTCTGCAGAAGGATGAGGCAGAAAAAAAGGCCCTCAGAGTTTTAATTTTTGGAGCAGAAATGATATCACTTTTTAAGTATATTTGAAAGTATTCCCAGGTTTTACAAAGAATGATAAAACTAAGCATAAGATGTTTTTTCCAATTCAGAATTAACATAGACTATCTTATGTCTAAATACAGCCCAAAAAGGACAGCTGCAGCTAGAGCAAAGCTTCAGTAAGAAACAGTGCCATTAAATCACTACACTCAACAACTGTCAATAAAAATCTCACATGAAAAATCAAATGTTCAAGAACTGTTTGGACAAGGTTCCCAGGCTCTTGGTGTGATTCTTGGGGTTCTCCTGTGCAGGGCCAGGAGCTGGACTCGATAATCCCTGCGTGTTCCTTCCAGCTCAGGGTATTACAGGATACCATGAAATGGCTATATAGGATTCAAAACTACAAGCAATTAACAGAAAGATGTACTACTCTCTGCAGAGTGGTGCAGTAGGCATTCTGAACCCCCAAGCAAACTGATCCTGTTGCTAAGGAGTAAGCTCCTACCTACTACCACGATTTTAGAAGTGTTCCAGAGACCTGGTTCCAAGTAGAACGCGTCCCTCCGTGTTGTACTGCTGTTACAACTACTGAGAAAGAAGTGCTTCCCCAACTGGGGGCACCATGAGCAGATTGAGTAACTACATTCTGCAACACAGCCCTTACTCTGCAATACAGAACAACCAACACCTCTACTTGAGAAGCACCTGAACTATGAGAAATGCATGGAAGCCAATAGGTAGAATTATGCCATCAAACTATCAAAATATGGTAACACTCAAACATACCCTGTGACCTACAAGAGAACCTCTTATTTAGAGGTAATGGCCGTGTCTAAGCTGCACAGACAGAACAGGCTCAGCAATTTGTGTAGGTTTGTAAAACTTGATGACTTGCTTGCTTACTTTCTGCACCACAGGCTGCTGTCTTGTCTTTAGGCTTCTCCTCTTAATCATGCTGGAATTCACAGATTTCATGCACCTTGCAGGAGTCTGGGCTGCAATACATTCAGCCCAATCCAGAGTTCATACAATGGCATGAATTCATGCTCAGATAGCAACTGTCCCTCTCCAGAGGGCTCTTATCTTGGCCCAATTTCTCACCAATATATTTACCTCTCAACAATACGAAGATTGATAGGAGAACCACGACACAAGAGGCCAGGAACCCCTCAAGGCAGTGTGCACTCATTGCACTTGAGCTTCTGAACCCATCAAAAGTATCAATAAAACGATCTAGCATGTGTAAAAGCCAGGTATTTATCTCCTTTTCAAACCCTGGTCTGAAAAGATGACAAAAATAGTAAAAAAAGCATGCTGAGGTCAGCAGCATGTCCTAGCAAGGGATGAAAGATGATTCATTTCCAGGGATGCAGTACTGTTCTTCTGGCAGACTTCTCACCACTCATCGTACTGTCTTGATATAACACAGTGACTTTTAAACTACCCTATGATTCCAGTCTCAAATCCTAACAGCAGTTTTCTTAAACTTTGGAATATAGTGGCTAAACTCAAAGAAGTTTGGCAGGAGATCCCATCTTGGCAGTAGTTCAGGTTCACTCGCATTTTACTGAACTAAGAAGGCGGATAGAGGAGAGATGTTCCAAGTGCCCCTTCAGGAACAAAAAAGCTGCAGAGTAGATTCATGTGAGAGACAAATAATCAACAGCAGAGTGACTCAAACACAAAGTAAGGGTTTGACCACAGTGGAAATTACATTCCACAAATAAATTGCTAAGATTGTTCAGCCTGGAAAAGAGAAGGCTTCAGGGTGACCCAACTGCAGCCTTCCAGCCTCTGAAGGGAGGCTACAAGAAAGACAAAAAGAGAGACTACTTACAAGAGCGAGTAGTGACAGGGCAAGGGGGAATGGCTTCAAACTAAAAGAATGCAGGTTTAAATTAGATGTTAGGATTCTTTACAGAAAAATTATTTACTGTGAGGGTGGTGAGGCACTGGAACAGGGTGTTGAGAGGGGTTGTGGATGCTCCATTCCTGGAAGTGTTTAAGGCCAGGTTGGGGCTCTGAGCAACCTGGTTTATTGAAAAGTATCCCTGTCCTCAGCTGTGGGGTTGGGAACTAGATAACTTTGAAGGTCCCTTCCAAGGCCTTTCTAGGATTCCAGGATTATTTTAAAACACCTGATATACCTTGTCTATTATAGCACAAACCTTGGCTACTGGAGTTTCCTCTGACTCTGGAAACATCCACTGAAAATAAAATCTTTGTAGTGCAGATTATTTGTCTTAAAAACATTTATTAATTGGCAACACAGTGAGAACATGCACTGGCCTTTTCCTCCTTCAAATAAAAGGTCAGATCTCACCTTGGTTTGACTTCACAGGAGACAACTCCTGATTATTTGCATTCAAAGTGCATATTTTTGAATTAACATTACCCCGATTTAACATCACTTCAGTTTCTGTGCAAACTTCTTGTGCAAATTTACATGGACCATCTGACCATGCAAAAGATCAAGTGAAAAAAACCCCTCAACCAGCCAGAAGAGGTCAAAGTTCAAAGAACACACAATATTATTTGGAGTCAAGACAGAACTCAAATGACTGAGCAAAGGAGGAGCTTATCTCACACCTACATAAACTGAAATTACGACACACTTCAGGAGCAAAGACAAAAGCAGCAACCTACATTCATGGTTGTATTTTATTAAACTGTGTTTCACTTGGAAAGTTGGCAAGATCTAGAGTGATATTAAAGAAAATGATCAGTAGTGTAGCCATGTCTGGACTATTCAAAAAGCTTCAGAAACGGAGCATCAAGTCACACAATGGAGCTTCAGAAACTATAAAACTAAACGTTAAATACTGATGACATTGGTGGCGAATTGCTAGAAATAAAAAGGCGGCCAATACTGAGCGATCTGTTATAAACCATCATTCAATTCAATGACACAATTTAAGCAGTCTGCGTTCTCGTTTTGGACCCTCTCCTGGAGCCACCCAAACAACGCTGACAAATCTTGTCACATACAGCAACATGCTGAGCTCTGCTGCAGAACTGCCTAGGAAAAGATCTAACCCAAGCCAGGACTTGATGGTGCCAGAAGGTTAACGCCAAGCATCCTATCAGCCTTCTGTAACATGAAAGGGAGCTTAAGAAACTGGGAACCTAGCACACTGATAGGCCTGCCACAGAAGGTGGAAGCAGATGGCAAAGTTTCACCCATGTTGCTAAATCAGTATGGCACTAAGCCTGAAGTACCCTCCTTCACTGCTTCAGTCGCTTCATCTCCTGTGTCGGTGTGTAGGGCACCGAGTAACTCTGGGTGCACAGGCATGGCATTCTGGACTGACATGACCAGGGAGTGGAACAAAACAGTGTTTGATGTGATAGACTAGAGAGGCCAAAGTGGGTTTCTGCACTAGCACAGAGACATCAGCACTAACTTTAAGTCATCTCATGTGTAGGTGGATGCAAAGCCCTCTGACACCAGGGTGGAGTAATTAAGCCTACAGCACAGACTAGTTTTTAGGCTCTATGGCAAAGAACAACATATTTTCTCTATATTTACACAAGAAGTTTTTATTCTTAGCATGGCCTGAAGCCACCCTTAAAAGATGAATTGTCGTATGTGTTAAATGGGTCACCTGTCCAAATTAACACCAAATAACAGGAAAGGTTGAGCTGTACATATTGTCAATGACTATCACTAACAACTGTGAAGACATGGGAACCTTGCCTGATGAACAGAGCAACTTCCTTCATGCTACAGTACACCAGGTGGAGATTTACTCTGTTTCCAAAGCATATGAAAGCAGACGGGGTATACTGCAAATTTTCGCCTGTTTCTGCAGCCTCCTGAGCAAAGTCCAGGCCTGTGTTGCTTATAATAAATTGGCAAGAGCTGCCAACACTAGAAATGGTACATGAGGAGCTTGAGGAGGAATTCGAAATTATGCAGGTTCAGATTAATGGGTTAAAATGAGAATTTTTGGGTGCTGAAGCTCGGAAAGATTACAAGTATGATTTGGGGCTTAGCGATATCAAAACAGAGGAGTTTGAAATAATCAAGGAAGGAGATAATTAACATAGAAAGAGCATAGCTTTGAGCAGCAGACACAAGGGCATACAAAAACGCTCGTTAACTCCAAGATGCATTTGCAAATCTGAGTTTAAACCCTGTTTTTCCTCAGGGAATAATGGCCTGAATCCCCCTTTAAAATTAATCCTTTCCATTTTACTATTTCAGAAAGAATAGGTGCAGTAAGTTATTCAGAGTGGACAGGGGCAGCTGGGTGCCACACTATGTCCTTGCTCTTGAATTGATTCTGAGTTGGAATGAGAGAAATTTTGGCACCCAAAACGGTGGCAGAGCTCAGCCCACACATGTGGAGACTCAGGATGGCTCCAGTCAGACCAGCAAGTTGCTTTTATACCTGTTCTGGAAAGGAAAGGGGATTCTTTGCCATGGCAAGAAACACTTCAGAAAAGAGTCTGGCATCTCATATGGAGGGAAGATTATAGTTTTACAGGAGAGAAGGATGATGTGAGTTCCAGAATCTCTTTTACAGCTCTGTAGAAGGCCCCTTGACTTGCTTGCAGCTCCTGATATAGACCCATAGAGCCAGACTCAAAGGCTTCAGCATTAGGAAAATAACATGTTACAGACTGTTCCTGGAAAAGTGATATTGATCTAGTCATGCTCCAGTCCAATCTATACACCGAGGCAGTTTCAGCAAAACTATCAGGGCATGCGTTGAAGTATGAACTTGTTCTCAAACTCTTTACTCTGCACTACTGCTTCCCATACTACACTTTGCTGCACTAAGATTCCCATCAAAGCTCATCAGGGCCTGCAAGCTTGAGTACTGGGCTGGCCTCTGTTCTTACTCTTTTCAGAGCAGCAAGCTTGGTGGGAAATGGAAACCTGTTTCCTGAACTCTTCTGAGCAAAGGAATGCAGGCACTGAAAGAAGCAGATAGTCACTGGGAGGGCAGAGGAAAGATAATGGGTAGAGAAGGGAAAAATCAAGTGGGGGGGAAATGATTTCCAAAAAGCAAGTCTGAGCCCTTCAGGTGTTCACACTCCCCTACTTCTACCTGCCTCTGTCAGCTTACCCCAGTGCACCTGTGAGAAGACCGACAACAGTATGAACATCAGACTGTGCATCCACCATTATGGTGCTGAGTTTGCATGCTGCCTGTTAAGAGCCCTAACTCCAGACGTCTGCTTGGTACAAGCCATGCAAAGGGAGATCCAGTGACACTGTACTGAGGAGATTACCTTGCAAAAAAAGAAAAAGCAAAGTGCTTAGTCAGAGCAGAAGTCTCTCCTCTGAAGTAAGTTACTATCTCTAGACTGGAAGCTTACTCATAATAAAATCCAGTGTTCCCACTCCCCCATCCTTTCTCTTCTCTTGATCATCCTGTGGTTTGTAAACATTTGGAAAACTTTAGGGGTGTTCCTAAGTAGTTACAGACGTGTAAAGGATGCACTCTACAGGCTACTTCATCAAGAGGATGACATAACCCTGCATGCGAGCTTCAAAAGTAGCTCATTTAATACTGAACCCAGAGACACAATTGTCCCAGACTTGCTTTGTGCCTGTTGAGAGTGATGGGATTATAACAGCAGCTGGCAGTGCTCTGTTCCAAGAAAGCTCACAGCATTATTCAGTTTTGAGTTCCCTCTTCCTCTGTGGAGTCATTTGATCCTTAATCTCTTATGGATTCTTAACCCTTTTGATGTATTTCTCCCCCGATGAAGTTTTACAACACATCTTTATGCCAAAATGTGGGTGAAGACTATTAGTTACGATGTTACAGCTGTACATCTATTTTGAACACTATTTACAAACACTTGTCAACCTTGCATTTGAACGAAGAACTGTCTAGCATGTATTTTATGAAATTAAGTACAGAGAAGTAACATTTTAAAATCCACTGCACTGCTTTTCCTGAATCCAAGTGTGTAACTGGAAAACACTGTCATGATGTTGCACAGCACGTGTGACCCCGGGCTACCAATGCAGCCAGTACCCTCCCTGGCAGCAGGATCTGCCATCTGCCTCTCACACAGCACAGAACACCTCTACTGCTTAGAAACACTCAAAGTCAACAGCTGTTCAGAAACTTCTGCTCTGTCTCTTACTCTGCTCCTGTTCTGCTGGGACACTCTGTCAGGACCTGCTTCACTTTCTCTCAGCAGTGTCTTGTACAATTAAAGGATAACTCCAACTTGCTGTTTATGATCAGGTTTCTTTCCCATATGAACTGAGGTGGCAAGACACTAACATGATAGCTTGGGACAAGTGGTGGCTTCTACAAAGATGATGATCGGAATTGTCAAAAACCAGAGACAAATAAAAGCCAGTGGCTTGAGAATTAGTCGAGATCTGTGATAAGCAGATGACAGAACTGGACTGAGACAGTTCTGGTTGAAGAGAAGGGGAAACTGCACAAGGGGTCATCAACATTACGGTGAATAAAGAAACAACAGAAAAAAAAGGACAAGAGAGAGTAGCACTGTGTGGTTTGATACATGCCAGATGAAATCAATAACATGGAATAAAAGAAAGTCATGGGCTACAAAAGAACTTGGGACAAAGAAAACAATGTGTTTGGGGTAGAACTGCTGGAAAAAAGCAGAAGAGGACAATAATGCTGGGTAGGGCAAGAAAGAATATCGAGTGGCTATATCAGATCTTGATTTCACCTTCCTTAAATATCTTGAATAAAGCGGAAAGGAATACATGGAAATTAACACTGACAAATGGATAGACAACAGATGGATGGGAAAATGACAAAACTGGAGCAGTAGTTCAAGGCTGGGAAATGGCACAGTCAGGTTAAAAAAAATGACCTTGAACTAGCACTGGTGAAGTTCCTAAGAGTATTATACAACTGAAGTACAGTATTTCAATACTGTCATTAAAATGTTATGTATATACTACTTAAATAGAAATATTATTCATTACATGGATTTCTTTTTCACCACCTGATCATTGGTATACAGCCCCCTCCAATTCCCCCCTCCATCTCCCCGGTTCTTGTCTATTTACTCAGTTCCTACTATCAAAAAATCCAATAAATCTTTATTGAGTTAGACTTATATATGAATATATCTCCTCTCCAAGGAACACATTTTAATAATTTAGATGGTGGCTCTGTACTGCATCATTTCTTTGACTTCAGGGGATGATGTGGTGAGCTAGAAAGCTAATTTAAACAGGCTTAAAAATTACCACATTTCTACGATTATCCTATGTTCTAGTATTCAGTCTGACACGTTTGGTGTGTATGAATGGTTACTGTATTCCACACCCCTACACCCCTCCCTAAAAGATTGCAAGGAATATATCATCTTGCACACAGCACAGTAAGTAGCACTATCAAACATGACACATGTACCCAAGTAATGAAAAAAATTACACAGCACTGCAAGCTATTGTTTGAAGGCAAATATGCAATTAGAGTAGCAGTCATATTGTAAAGCACACATTGATGGCAGAATTAAAGTCACATAAAAACCCACCCAAGCCTTACACTGATACTGCTCAAGCCCACAAGAAGACTGACTCTATAGGAAAGCCTACAGCTACTTGGATTCTTTTCACCATAAGAATTCAACAATAGGAAATTTTCATTACTGCAAAGGGGGAAATTTCCAGCTTTCCAGTGAGAGGCAGAGAAAGGTCACAACCTATTAGTCTATAAAGTCACAGCAATAATTACTTCAACACACTTACATTCCCATTCTCTCAGCCTTCTAGCCTTGGGCTCCAACAACAAAAGCCTCCACTTTCCTTAGTAGGTATGAAAACTATTCTTAATGGAATTAATTTTATTAAAAACATCCCTATCAAGTGTTTTAAATGGCATACATGACAACACTACCTGGTAGAATGCATATACTGTCCCATCTCCAAAATAAGAATCAATGAATCTCTTCCTTCTCCCTTGCTATCAGATGGAGCTTCTTGCTTTATAACCTTACGACAAGTTTCAAACCCACCACTGGCTTGTGGCTAAAAAAACCACTTAATTTGACATGCTGGTCAACATAAGGAGAAAATTCCACATTTCAAAACATATACATAGAGGAAACCTCATTGGATATCTGATTTAATAAATAAAAATCCCCAAAACAGGCAGACCACAGAGGCAGAACAGGAGGCTTCCTGGGCTTTGGAACGCTAAATCCTAACTGCACAGTGCAGCTGTGGCAAAGAAGTGCTCTGCATCATGTCACCACCATGAGCAAAGCACAGCAGTGCAGCCATACTTGACACTACCATATTGATTTTTCAGTTCAGGACAGCATTTTTTTATGTTTCATAGCTCAGCTCTGGCACAAAGTTTAAAACTTTCCAAACTGTTTAACAGATTACATAAACGGCCAGCAGTAGCTAAGCAGGGAGAAAGAGCTCTAACTCTGTAATGTATTCTACTGTGATAAATTCTGTTTCAGCCAGACTGTGATTCCTGTCCTAGTTAAGTCCCACCGGAAGAAAAAGAAAAAAGGAAGGAATCAAATATAAAGCAAAGAACTCGCTGAAATGACTCTTCAGGGCCTTCCCTGCAGCGTTAGCACTCAAAGCTATACCTGGGCTCCACTAAGTTTTTAGCCACAGCAACACTAATTAATTGAGAGCACTTTGGAAAATGCCCTTCACTCCCCTGCTGTGACTGCTGGACGGCTCACAAAATTTCTCCCTCAAGTCCTTTCTGCTCTTTTGAAGCCCTACTGGAAAATGCACTGCACAGTCTGGGGCAAAGGGGCAGCCTCCACTGGATGGGACGCTCCTGGAAGTGGTTCCCTGAACAGGTGTGAGGGGCCCAGGGGGTGAGCAGGAAGCAGGACTGTGGCTGCCAGCCCTGCACAGCCAGGGAGGAGTCAAACTTGACACTGCAAAAGGTGCTCCTCATCTGTCTCTGAGCAGCAAGAGAGAAAACAGAATAAAAATGAGAGAAACAAAGAGAAAATCTCACCTACAAAGCAATGCAGGTATATTAGCAGAAATTAAGTTTTCAGTGCCATATGCATTTTTGTACACAAAATTTGTGGTACAAGGCGACAACCACGGCGACCTGAGAGAATTGTGGCTGCACCCAGGTGTGTACCTGTGTAGGGATACACACCAGGGTGCTGGGCAGCAGTGGGTAAAAAAGCAGAAAGAAAACAATCATGCCAGTGAGGTTGTGCTGCGTACAGATTTTAAACACTGGATGCCTCTCTGTATATCAGCAGAGAAGCCCACAAGAGGCAGAATACAAATCACAACCGATTTTATTCCAGCCAAAACTAGCAGCAAGCAGAGATTTCCAGGGGACTTGGACATGTGTGTTCAGACTCACTGTACTGAAACTGATGAAAGAGTGTTCCTTATGCTGCTCTTGACAGGAGCAAATGATTAAAATTCAAGTTTCTCAAGAATGGCAAAGCCAGCCAGAGGCTACTGACCCAGAGGCAGCTATTGAAAGACAGCAGGTGTGAGCAGATCTTGCTGCTCTTCTATTGCTAAATCACACATTAGATGATGTTTGAAGCTAGCAGTGTCAAGGGTGAGCTGGGCTGAAAGGGGCAATAACAACACTGGATGTAAACAACAGCTTAAAATAGAGGGGAGCATAAAACAACATACTAAGCGTCTCAGCAGTTTGCCCTGAGTTTTGACCACCGCTTCTCCAGCAGACACCTTCCACAGTAAAAGAAACAGATTTATGACAAGCTTATAATGAAACTGTCTGAAAGACCAATAAACAACTGCATGTTGCCACTTCCAACAAAATTAACGCCAGTGTTATGTATGACAGGGTCTATATCCTTGCTTGACTGTTGGGCTGCATTTTTCCAGGTCCCTGTTCTTATGACCTGTATTTCCAAATGTGCATCAGTACTGTCCAAATTCAAAGGCACAAAATGTCTGGTCTGTTCATGGATTACCTTAAAGATTAGCAAGAAAAACTTACAATGTCAATGTATTGCATGTAGCTCTGGTTCTACTACAGAGACACAGCTATTTAACAAAATAGCTGCCAGTTCAGAATCTGAATAATTAATCTGATTGTTTGTGACACCCCCTGGATGCCTCCTGGCTTATCATCTGCCATACATAGGTGCCTGTACTACAGAAAAAGACAGTGGTAAAGTGACAGCACATAAATATTTCAAAGTGCTATTTAGGAAACATAATTGGAAAGTGTTATTGAAAAATTCTGTTACATGAAAAAAGTTACCATTAAATACATTGCTTATTACTTAAATAAATGTTTATTACTTAAATAAAATTAAATACCTTTGCACTGATTTATTTAATGTGCAAAGCAAAGCAGCTATTCCAAAACCCAATGAACATTCAAATACTAAGCGTTATTATTGTTGCTAAGGTCAAGTTCTTCCATTTGCAGCTTTTGTTCTATAGTTCTGACCTTATTAGACCTCATTTTCACAGAAACTCCCCTGCTAGCACACTTTTAACAAAACTAAATTTTCTGATATGCAAATATTTTAAGATAATGGAACTGAGATTAAGAAAAAGACCTGTACTAGAATCTGGTTTCCACTTGAGGAAAAAAATCTTGCTTTTTTATAGATCAATAAAGTAACTGTCAGATTTTAAGTACTTGGTAAAATATAATCAATTAATAATTACCTCTAATACTGCCATTAAAACATTAATCTCAGTGCTTTTAAAACTGCTTTGGATTTGAGTGACATTGTTATTTAAAATTCTAGATTAAAGCCAGCAAAACCAAGGATTCTCCTTCGGTCACAGACTGTTCACATTGTTTGGTTTGTTTTTTTGCTTTTTAATTTTTTTTTTTAATGTAGCTGATATATCAAGCTCGTATTCAAATGAGTTTTCAGACAAATAGCAACTATTACTTAAAAAAACAGAGTTGAAAAATCCACTGATCTGAAAATCCAGCATTGCTTGTTAACTGCTGCAGAACCATCCCTCTCCCCATCCTGAGCTCAGCAACACCCATTGAGGGATCTGTCCTCTGAATATTTTGGTGGGGGAGCAGGGGGAACACACATTCTCCAACCATGGGAAGTGATGGGAATGCTCTTCCAGGCACTCCTGGGGATCCAGTATCAGGAAGAGCACCAAAGACTAAACTCCCTGGGACACAAGCCAGTTCACTTGATGTGGTCAGCACATCTGACTTTCAGTATATAGCACAAACAGCTACACTACCTGCAGACAATTGCTGGTGAATTTCCAGACTCAGGTTACTCTGAAGACACCTAATGGTACAGCTACAGTTCTCCTGCTCCATTTTGAGGCTGAATATTTGGAACATGAATAATGCCATTAACCCAGGAGAATTAGGTAAGCCCCATGGTTTTCCAATGACTTAGTTTTTGTCTGCACTAATTTTACCTCCAAATCTGCATGTCTGAAACTCCACACTCTTCAAGTCTGCTTAAAGTGATTACGTCTTCTCAGTAAATCTTAGATTGTTCTTTCTTCTGGCTGCAGAGCTGTCTGCCTGTAATTTCTCAAAAGAGAGCCAGGATTTCATATCCATTGGCCCCTGCATTCCTGCCAAAGCCCTGCAGAAATGAGAGCTGCTGCAGCTGCCAGGGTTTATTTACACACATTCCTGCCTCAAATTGAATTAATGAGCATAATATAACTCAGGCAATGTCCTCCACAGCTCTTGTTTCTCTTTGCCCCTCTTGACATTTCTTTCTCTCATATAACTTCTCTTGTAGTCTGTCTTAAAGCACTAGCTAAAGTGATTCTGGTGTAAAAAAGTAATTGCGGATACATTCAGGCTGATAAACATGGACATACCTGATTACAGCCTAATTTATGGAAAGCCCAGGATCACCTTAATGAGTATCCAGAAGGTTAAATTGAACTTATTTGCTCTGTTCACTCTAAGTTTGTCAGTTTAGCAACAGACTTCAACATTTAATCACTCAAAGACCCAGCCTTGCAAAGAGCTCTGATGCAACAGATGAGAGCAGCTGATGTTACAACATATCTACAGCCACTAATGTTCACACACTATATTTAGTAATTTGCTTTTTAATGTGTCTCCAGCCCGTTTCCGTCTTCAGATCTCTGAAATTCTGCACCCACAGCATAAGGGGTCCCACCATTAACAAGCCCTTGAGGCACCATACGGACCCATCAAGTACAGGAAGCTTCTTTTATGCTGCTAACCAGACCAAAGCAGTGTTTCCAACACATTATGACAGAGACAGAGCCCAAAAATGTTGGTCCAAACATTCATGTCCATGTGACTACTGAAGTCTGTTCTTCCCTACGCTATCACCCCGTATAGAATGTATCTCTCACACACTGTATGCAAGATGTGAGGCTTGAAAGGCTTAGAACAAAAGCCCTATACTTCAACTGGCAGAGTGTTAAGACAAAATGAATAGAATCTTCAGTGATACATACATGTGCTACGTTAGCACTTAATCAGCAACATTCACAAGAACACGGCTGGCAAAAGAGGGGTCCACCTCTCTCACAGAGAGAAAAGGATCTATGCACAAGAATCAGCAGATGTCACTGAAAGAGCTTCAAACTAGATCTGAAGGGTGAAAGGGATAAAACCAGGCTCACCAGATATAAGACTTGGGGTGGAATTCCATAAGGGATGGTGTGCTAGTGAGATTCTTTGGCCTGATGTCTAAGTGGAGGCAAGGGAGGGAGACCCATGCAGCAGTAAAGATCCAAGGATTACTGATGTGTTAGAAACCATGGAAGCTCATGAGTATGGTCACGTAGGAATTAAGGCTTCTCCCTGAAAAAGCTGGCAGGATCATTAGCCCAACTGAAGTGGATTTACCCCAATGCCCATAGCACAGGCAACAAAGAGGAGCAGTTGGAAACCCCTGCATAGGAGGAAAGCTAACGATGCATTAATGGGAATGTGGTGGGATTATGCACACAACTGGAGTGCTGCAGTGGCTAGAACCTCTTCAGATAGAATGGGCAAGGAAGGACAGCTGGTGGGGTAACCTTGTATGTTAGGGAGCCTTATATAGAGCTTGATGATGGTGATAACAGGGTTGAGGGTTTATGTGTAAGAATCAGGGGAAAGGTTCAACAAGCCAAATATCCTGGTTGGAATCCATTATAGAGCGCCCAGCCAAGATAAAGAGGCATAAAATATTCCATAAGCAGCTGGGAGAAGTCTCATGATCACTGGTCCTTGTTCTTGTGGGGGAGTTCAACTTACCAGATGTCTACTGGAAATACAATACAGAGGAGAGGACACAGCCTAGGTGACCCGCTTAGTGGAAGAAGGAAAGGCTGTAGACCTTGTCTGTTTGGATTTCAGTAAAGCCTTTGACACCAATTCCCACACCATTCGCCTGGAGAAATGGACTCCTCATGGCTTGGATGGTTGCACTATTCCCTGGGTAAAAATTTGGCTGGATAGCTGGGCCAAGAAAGTGGTGGGGAATGGAGTTAAATCCACTGGTGTCTGGTCATCAGTTGCATTCCCCAGGGCTCAGTACTGGGGCCAGTCACGTTCAATATTTTTTCAATTATCTGGATGAGGGGATCGAGTGCAGATGACACCAAGCTGAGTGAGAATGTTGATCAGCTGGAGGGCAGGAACACTCTACAGAGGGACCTGGACAGCATGGATCCATGGGCTGAGGCCAATTGTATGAGGTTTAACAAGGCCAAGTGCTGCACTTGGGTAACAACAACCCCAGGCAGCACTACAGGCCAGGGCCAGTGTCTGAAAAGCTGCCCAGCAGAAAAGGACCTGGGAATGCTGGTCAGTAACTGGCAGAACATGATCCAGTGTGTGCCCAGGTGGCCAAGAAGGCCGGTGCCATCCTGGCCTGGATCAGCACTGGTGTGGCCAGCAGGACCAGGGCAGTGACCGTCCCCCTGTACTGGGCACTGCTGAGGCCACAGCTCCAATCCTGTGCTCAGTGCTGGGCCCCAAATAGCAGCACTTTGTATAGGTACCTGATTGACAGAGCCTTATTTTCAGTTTTTCTGCTCCCCATGAGATACCTGTCTGGTTATTCCACATACTCACTTCTCCCTCTTCCATGTTTTAAAATTTCTTGTTATATTGATATCAGATTTTACAGAAGCAAAATAAAAGTCAGCTGTGTAACATCATCAAAGAAATTGCTCTGATTTCTGTTTCAGAGTGGACAGACTTCACTTGAATTGGGAAAGGCTTTCCCTGAAAGCAGCTTCTGTTGAACCAAAGCTTCAAGTAATTACTTTTCATGCTTCTCTGAAATAGAAATAGCCAGAAACATCCCTTTTGGTATATCTTTCTTACAAATTCTTTCAGAACCTCACAAGAAGTATTATTGTATATTTGAAAATAAAATGCCTAACACTGGGAGTTCAACTGAATGTACGCAGACTGCTGGATAACAAGCTGCTTAGATAGATACTGGAACCAGAGTATTAATGAAGAAATGCCAAAAGAAAACCCTTTAGATATTTACTAGGACAGATGCCTACTCCAAAACACTGCACAAAAGAGGTCCTTGCAAAGGTGACAGCCATTTTTTGGTAAAGTATAAAATGACATTCTGACAACCATAGGATCTTCCCTTTGAGTCACTCACACGTTTTGTACAACTATGCAATGGCAAGCAATGAATTGAGTGTGGTGTGGAAACTCTCATTCCATCAGCATGTCCTTTGCTCAGTACTGGGTGCAGCTCACAGCCACTACAGGAGGAGCTGATGGCTGGTATGTATCCATCCTTTTCCTTCTCAGAAATCTTCTAACAGGAGACACAAACCATTTCAACTCTAATGAGAATGAGATGATGAAAGTAAGTTTGCATATAATATTGTTCTAGCTCATTTCTTTTGAAAGGAACTGCCAGCTCACAGATACTGAACAGGGTAAGAAGTGGTAAGCAGTACTTGCAGAGAAATGCTGTTTGACACCTTGCATTTGGGATAATTTATTGAAAACAAAAAATCCATGTTGGGTCTAACTTTTATTCTACATTTCAGCCACTGTACTGAATCCTTCCTTCCCCTCACCCGGCATCTGCCATAAAACATTCCACGGTACAGAGAAAGAATGTTTATACTTGCTTATCCTCTTTTGTGTATGACAACACTACTGTCCAAGGTTTCCCTTCACTGGCTTGCTGACTCTACCACAAGCATGAAACTGCCTTCAGCCATATCCTAGAAATGGGAGATGTGTCCAGAGCTGCAAGATGTAGCTCTGCAAGATGCTCAGCAAGAGGCTGCACCTCCTAATAGTGAAAGAGACTTGTTTTCCAACATCAGCCTACTGAGAGGCACCACTGCTGGGTTTTATGTTAGAGAGACCAGTGGTGGCACATGTAAAGGCACATGTAAACATTACTGACCCCTCCACAGTTCAGGCATTATATTATGGACAGCACCTGACTGATCCTGTCCTTTTCTCCTATCAATCCTATTGAATCCAAAGAAAACACAGCTCTCTGGAGACACTCTCCTTCCTAAACCTTCTGACAAGAGCACTGGTATAAAAACACCAGCTCAAGTCCTGCAAATACCCAAATGAGAAATTACACCCTACAAGCCAAATGGGTGCAGTTTGACTTCCTGCACAGACTCAAAACCCCAAAGGCACTCTCAGAAGTGGCTGCATTCAATTGCTTTTTGCCTGCCACATCCACCAACAGAGAAGCAGCACGAGATACCATCGGTGCTGTCAGCTCTGGGTTAACAGGAAAGCCATGGGGGCCAGGCTGTCCCGGCTGATCCACACCAGCAGCCAGGGCACTTGGAAGGGCTGTACTCCTTCCAGTCTCACTACTCCTGAAGCCTGTGTGCCTATGCTTGCCTTAGAACAATATAAGAGAGATCATTTCTACTCCTCAGGGCTTTTTGGATCAAATTTTGACATAATACAATTGGGGGGAAAAAATGATCTCATGAAACATACACTTTAGGGAGGAAAGGGAATAAAGGTATGTTTCAAATTGATCTGGAAATATTTTCCCATGTGAAATACTTATGCTTGTCTCTTACAAAAACGAAATCCACTAGTGAAGGAAAGAAACAGTGGCATGGAGCACAAATTCAGCTAAACAAACAAAAGATCTTCCACAAACAAAGCCTCTTTATAATATGTAAATTCAAATAAAAACATAACATGACCCTTCTGTCCCCAAGGAACGAAGGTAAAAAACAACATCCCAACCAACTCCCAAATATCTGCTATTTGGGCTTCCCTGCATTCATGAGAAAACAAAGTGACATAAGTGTGACCAAAGCAAGCCATAAAACCACTAATTCCAGCTCACAGACAGTCACCTCCTGCCCTCTGGAATAGATTCCATCTGCTGCTCCTCTTACTTTCTAAAGGAGTCACAGCTTCATTGCTGTGAGTTTAAACGGTCTTTTAAAAACCATCTTCTGTACACAATTAGCCTGTCACCTTCCTTTGTTTCTGTCCTATCAATTATGGGAATGGCAGCATGCTGGTCTGCTTTCACGTCCTCTCAGCCGTGGCCTTCCTCATCACGCCAGACTGTTTAGACAACAACATCCACGTAGGAACAGGATATTGCTTGATGCCTTCACAGCAGCTGGAAATGCATCTGGTGTGCACACCTGGCTAGCTGGCAGAGCAGTGCTCAGCAGCGACCACATGTTGAGGCAGACCCACACCTCCTGACCACCAAGCCTCTCACGCTGCCCCAGCCCAGCCTGTGCAGGACACTGCCAACCTACAAACTTGATCTGCAAAAGATGCTCCAGGGGCTGAGTGCTGCCTCATGAGAGGCATGAAAACTGCTTGGCTGCTTTCCACTTATCCAACAGAAGAACAGCTTTTTCTCTTACTGAGATGCACATGAACCCTTGTCATACAAACCCACACTGCAGAGCTGCTTGGTTTTCCTCAAGTTTCTGATGCAGAACACAGCCTACATCAGGAATGCTCTGATCCAGTATGGGAAGTCATACGCTCTTAGTTTGTCCTTGGTTGTCAATGGGGCTAAAAACACAGACTTTTTTTTAGACATGAGTATTAGTACACACTGCCTCTGGTACAATACAGTAGCTGCTCTTGTATATTTAAAAGCCAGCTGTTTCTAATTGAGAAAATACAGAATAGGATATCTTCCAAACATCTTTCCACAAACTTGAACAAGGCTTTCCTACTTCCAAATATACGAATAAAGCTGTTTGGGAAAACTTTGAGGAACATGAAGCAATGCTGAACTCCAAACTGAGAAAAGATGCAACTTCTGAAGCATAGTCCATTACTACAGAATGATAATTCCATCTTGAGTGAAGGAGCTTATTCCTGGACACTGCTCTTCCCCACTCCAAAGCCAATAAATCGGGATAATGGGCCAATTGCACAAAAATGTAAATGCTCTGTACTTTTATTTAAGCTACTGCGCAGCATTTACACTTATTAAAGCTACCTGATCTCCAAACTGACATTGCCCAGACAGCGTGGCTGGAGTACCAGGTTACATCCCAACACTGAAGAAAAGCCAGCTGATCACCTCTGCACCATTGGTACAACCTGTAGGTAACCACTCCCTTTCTTACTGCTCCCCCACCTAATGCATTCACCTGGTAGCCACAGTTGTTCTGCAGAGCAGGAACCAAGAAGTGAAGGTGAGCACATGAAAACTCTGGAGAAGTTTGAAGCCAGCTGACTGCCTCACTCTGCACTGCCAGTTCCCAAACCTGAACGAGTATTTATGCTTCTGGCTTAACGCTATTTTCACATGGCTCTACGTAGGAAATGCCAGCACGGCGCTGGGCACAACTGCATATACAGTCCTGCTTTAAAGCCTTGGTAAAATATTTCCTAAGGAGAAATTTAGTCTGGGACATCTTTTAGAAATATTTAGAACAGGTTGGCATCAAAGTTGCCAAATAGGTAAAGGAGCATGTTTGGTGGGATTAGCCTGCAGAAAATAAGCATGCTTAATCTATTAGTTTCACATTCACAACTTATAAAACTATTCATTTATCTCCATTTTTTCATCTTTGTGGTGTATGACATAGTACAACACAATGCCAGAGATCTAGAAGTGAGAGATTAATTTCTGAAAGCCATGTGTGGCTCATAAAAGCAACAAACCCACTCCTTCAACAGATGCTTAAAAATATATGCATGCTTCGTTAGTCTAATTTGTCTGCTCAGAGCCTAGTCCAAAACTGCAGAAAACATTCCAAAACCACATCAAGTGCCACGGAGACCTCTGTGCATAATAATAAAAACAAACATGATCAGCAGGCATTAAGGACCTCAATCTGCAGGCGAAGTTTGATTTGCGCTTAACAGCTGGATGAAGCATTTTCACCAACCAAAACGCTGACACCACAATGTAATGTGCAACTGACTGCAGACAAACAAACCACAATCAGAACAGCCAATTTTCTAACTAGCACCAAACTGCAGAAATATGAGAGGCCAGAGAGAACAACAATCGAGACCTCTGGAAAACAATTCAAATGTAGAGAGTAAGACAAAAATATTCTGGAAAACCCAAAAATGTACATTAAGCTGTCAGCTTTGCAGTAAGGATTTGGAAGGGTGGTAACGTGAAACCTGTTTATTACACTGCAATAATGATTGTTATCTTGCCTCCAGGATTTTTGGGGGTTGTTTCGTGTTGTTTCCAAGTCTTGAAAACCATGAAGTTTTCTCACATGCTTTGGTAAGAACTCAGGAAGATTTCAGAGCGCTTCAGATTGAAGGCCAACTACAAAACTGGCCGTGCAACCCAAGTCCATCACACTCTTTATCTACATCACCTCCCTCCTTCAAAAGCCAACCATATTGCAATAGTCAAGGCAAGCCCATCTTGCTAATGCCATACACACAGACGAGTGGGAAGCTTTGCCAAAAGAGGCACAGATGTCTTCTTAACAAGCCATTAAAACAAGCAAGTCCTGCTACTGTCACATTACATGGGATCAACCAAAGATCTCCACTGCTAGAATCTTTTAAAAAGCACCTTTAATCCAGGTAAAGCTCACAGGCAGCTTCTTTAAAAGTCTTCATAAGCACACAAATAACCAAGCAAGATTCTGACAGTTTAACTGGAAAAGAAATAAGTATCTTCTGTCAAGGATGTGCAGAGCACTAAGAAATAAGAGCATGCCTGCAATTACAACTATGAAAGTGGCTCTTACCTGGAGCTGTTTCAGCTATGCTGGTGGTAAAGTTATTTGGATTGTGATTCAAGAAGTCTTCTCTCAAATGCAGCTGTATAAAGCTAACTGGGAAGTGCAGCAGCCCCCGATTTCAAAACCTCCAGCCATGAGGTTTTGATGAGATGGGCCTCCTAATGACATCCCAAGATCAAGGTAATTGTTAAACCCCAGTTCTGCAATGTGACCACATACAGCACAAAGCAGAAGTCTAAAAAATTATAAACACCAACCTGCACTTTAAAATAACCACAGCACACATCTCTCTCAAAACCAGATTAAACCCCCCCTCCTTCAGGCAGAAACAATGAGACTGATACTCATCTTCCTAGAGATATTTCCTTAACGATAACAACAAATAGGAATACTCCTTTTCCTGCCAACCCTACTCTCCCTTAAAACACTAAAAATTTCAGCTCAAGGTGGGGAAAGAAGATACCTGTTTTCATTTTAGATAGTGTCTAGATCGAGACTCAAAGCATGATCACTTTTGAAGCATCCTCTTGTACACATACACATGCTTTCAGGTACAGGTATTTAGACATGTGTGGGGGTGGGAATACGTGCACACAGACTTGAATTCCATACAGTGCAATATTACTCCCATGAACCTCAAGTATGCTTCAATTCCGATGAAGAAATCAATATAAGAACAGAGCATTAGTAGCATATTTCTTACACCACATGTATGACTCACAGAAGAAATAAGCACAAATGTTAGCACTCACTGTTCCCTTCAGGGCACCAAATCTCCATCCCCAGGCAAATAAACAAAATACCCAAGATTGCATGAGGGCAGGACTGTGGCTAATGTGCTCATTAACAAAATACCACCGGGTTATGAGCTACAAGCTCCATAAGTTCAGGGACATGATAATTAAGTAAGAACTCACATCCTCAGAGTGGCACATTTTTGTACCACTTCCAGTTAATGAGTATCAAACTAGGTAGCTCTTTTTAAAAACACAAACATCTACTTGCTTTCAAAAGTCTGTGGTGGTAAGTCATAACTACCCAAAAGGTAGGAAAGGATTCATATATTGTACAAAATACTGTCATCTGGAAGCGACCATTCAATAGCAATCAGTTCCCATTAAAGCATCTTGGCTCCAAAGGGAAGACAAAAAAAGGCACCAACTTTTCTCAGTGTCACTGTTCTCAGTCAATATTAAAAAAACTCACTTGAAAAAATACAAAAATTCCTGAAAACCAAGAGAGTTACCAGAGAGTTTTCTTGTTCTTGCACTATTATTTCTGATATTATTAAAGAGAAATTGTGTGTCTGAAAAGGTTCCCTCAAAGCAGACAGAGTTTGTTTCCAAAGTACC
The DNA here is from genome assembly GCA_013400495.1 of Nicator chloris. Classification (NCBI taxonomy): domain Eukaryota; kingdom Metazoa; phylum Chordata; class Aves; order Passeriformes; family Pycnonotidae; genus Nicator; species Nicator chloris. Next base: position 47,383 of record WAAE01008953.1, on the reverse strand, counting down.
AGATGTCATACTAATGGAAAATTTCTATTAAGGACTATTGAGATTGTAATCACAGCTTTGTCTTAATATGTCACATGTATTCCATTATCAATACTGTAGTGGAAACAGAAGAAATATGTTGACTCTGACAAGACAGAATAAGTTAGTCATTTTCCTTTGTCCTCAAGGAGGAAAAATGGTATTATTTTCCTGTGAGAATCCTCAAGATATTATGGGCAAGAGAAGGAAATACTTAGTGCAAACAATTTAACAAACCCCAGCAGAAACAAAGCATCACATACTTACAAGTCTGCTGGGCTTCATGATGACATTTGGTGAAACAACAGAATAAAATGTTTTGCACCTCCTGTGCCTTCTACTGATGGTGCAAAGTCCAGGCTGGCACAAACGTTAGTGATGATTACAGCTAAAATCAGCTCCCTTAAAATGCTATTAGATTTGCATAGTATGAGGATCTAAAATACCCTAGAGTTCAGTTTATTTGAAGATAAACACACTAGTAAGATCTGAAACAAGAACAAAGCTTTTCAGACACATCTATTACTTAAAAATTATCAAAAGAATACAGCAAGAGTAAGGAAATTGCTTAAGTCTAGGAAGCAGCAAGGCAACTCATTTTACTGACTAGAGCCTAGCACAGTCCCAGCTCACTTCACCATGAGCTGATTTCATGACAGCAACCGGTTACTCAAGAGACTTTGTGGGAGTTAATGCGAGTGGTAAACAAGCTCCCTTTACCTTGGGAGATTTCTTTGATTTTACAAAAGGATAAAAGAGAAAAAAAAAAAAAAAATAAACCCCACATTTTTGAACTGCTGCTCCCTCTCTCAAAAATACAAGAAAACTGGTAGAATGGTATTGATCCCCTCTAGCACACACTGAAAGGCATAAAACAAGAATTTTAGAATTCAAAAGTCATCTCTCTGGAATGAAAACCTACCCTTAACATTTTAGATTGATAATTACTGATCCAGGTACACAGCTCCACAAGTACTGGACACTCTACCAGTCAAGGTAAATGTGTTCTCCATTAAAAAAAAAAAAAAAANNNNAAAAAAAAAAAAAAAAAAAAAAAAAAGAAAGAAAATGGTTTATTTTCATCTTGGCAAGATATTAGTACCACTTCTCAAATCATGTCAGAAAATCAGAGCATAAAACCAAAGGTTAAATAGAAACACTTTCTAAAAACATACTCAAGAAAAACCAAAGCCTTATTAATATGGAGGTTTTGTTCCAAGACCTGTGGTTTTATTTGCTGCAGCAAATGATGACCAACACAACATGAATTTTGCTTAAGTTGCAATAAAAAATAAGAGTCACTTTTGGAAAAAAAGAAAGGCAACAACAAACTAAAGCCCATAGCTTGGTCCCTTATGCATGACACAACATTTCACCATATTGTCTACATTTTAGAAGGCTGACATGTTAATGGCAGCACTAAAGTCTGCTGTGGAGGACAAGTCATTCCCAACTCTGCATGATATTGAAGTCAAATTCCTGCCCAATGTATGAAAATGTGAATTAGAGCTACTGATGCTCTATGTACTGTGAAACATGTGAAGATCACCATGAAAGACTACCAGAGGACTGAGGTTCTTCTGAGAGTCTGTGAGTCACTTACTTGCTCATCCCAGCCTGTCAGCTGTCAGTCTCGGCTGTAAAAAGCTGTCCATGAAAATGTATCATAGCCTCCATTATCCTCAGTGTTTTAGAACATAATAATAAAATATGTATTGAGCCAGAATAGCAACAAAATCATGCCTGACTGCTCTTGTTGAATACAAACATGGGAGCAACCTCAAAAAACTAATTGGCTTGCCAACACTTGAGGTTTTTATTATCATTTTCTAGTACACAAGGGTAGCAATCTAAGCAATATAATTTCTTGAAATTATTAGCTAGCTTTTCTTCTTTCTGTATAATAAACCACATCTTTGCATTGAAGTCTAAACTTACAACCCAATACATTTTTCTGATAAATTGGAAAACAGTTCCACCTCTACAAAATAACTTTTTATCATACAGTCATTAAATCCTTAATTTTTACAATTGTTAATTGCAATCCCCCTATTTTAAATATGCACAAGGCTCTTGAGTGATTTTGACAGGCTTGAGATTTGATCTTCTCACCAGGGATTGAAATAATGACACCGAAGGAAAAATTTTACCACCTGGAGCTTAGCTGACATGGAAAGAACAAATCTAGAATTCCTCCAGTAGCATAATCATAATGTATCAGCTGTGCTTCTGAGCATCTCATTCTATTCTCAAGGAAATTCCGTTTATTTAAAATGAGTGACAGTAAAAAACAACAATATGAAACAAAATATATGGAAAAGAACAAACTCATGACAAAACAAAATCCCAAACCAAACATGACATTTTGTCAAATATACAAAATCTTGCCAGGTCTAGACACTAATAAAAGAGCCAGTCCCACTGCCATCACAGCAAACTGGGAATTGTCATATAGTTAGTATCCACGGTGCATGCAATCATGGATGATGTCAGTTTGGGGGAGAAAGAGAGTTCTTCTCATGAGGATTTTAAGCTAAACGAATACAGGGATTAAGAAAAGGTTAAAATGACTTCCAAGCACTCTCACTAGAGTAAAAGGCCCTTGCCAGCACTGTGTGAGTGCTGGGGAAGCGGGAGGGACAGCAGGGCGCTGTGCTGGGCCGCTGTCCCCGGAGCCGGGCGTTGGTACTGACCTGCCCCAGCATGTCCGGCGCGATGGGGAACGTGGGCCAGATGGCCGAGTACACCCCGAAGAACACGAGCCACAGCAGCATGCTTCCCCAGACGGCCAGGTGACTGAACTGCCAAGGAACAGAAGCAGAGTCAACACACGGCACCTCCTCCATTCACCCAGCCCAGAAGTGTTTCCCTGCTCAGGTCCCTGTCGGTCTCACTCAGGCCTGTCTACTGCCCTTGGTTTTGGGCCAGTAGCACAGGTTGTTCAAACAGCATAAACACTTCTCTTTAATCTTTGCAGGGCAGAGAGATACTCTTCTCAGCCAATCTATCTTATTTGGAGCTCAGAAAACTCGTCAGATTTTCCTTGGAACCATGATTTCTCTCATCTAGTTCCTGTATCCTGTCATGCACATGCCAGATTCAACACATAAATCAAGGCAGAAATTTTCAAAGGCGCAGGTTAAAGTTCACATGGGCAAATCCCTCATGGCAGTGTATACATACAAGCCATATACATCACTGACCTTCCCTGGAGGAAGGCTCAGTGTTGTGTAATACACTACCACAATCAACATCTGCTGATCAACTTTGCTTTTTGTGTTATATAGGTGTTCTAAGTGTTTTACAGATATGCAATGCAGTTTATATCTTTACTGGTTCTTTAGTCTGTAGAGTCACTAAGAGAAAATGAACTATTAAATGACCAAGAACACATCCAGCACAAACTTCTTCTCAGTTGCATTAATTTTTCCTACACGCCCAAACTGTTTTTCTGTTCAAGATGATTTAAGTTGTTTTACTTTTACGCTGCAGTGGATGGAACCAGTAATTTCAGTCGTAACAAGCAACTGAGCTCATTATTGGCTCCAGCTTTTCTGGATGCCAACAACTCCTGTGGCTGGTGACTTTGGCTCCCACTCAGAGACGTACCTGCATAAATCTTAATTACTAATTACATATGAGTTCAGGAACATGGGAAGGAATTCACATAATGGGTGCTGGTGGACACAGCCTGTTTTTTCAGCTCTCAGCTTTATACTTCCTACCGGATGACTGTGTCTGTTGACTTTTTGAATAGTATGTCTGAGAACCAAAGAAGTGTCTGAGTATTGTGTTCTGCTTGCTGTGAGATAAATACAAACTTCTGGAAGAAGGAGAAGATTGCTCCTAATGTGTAACCTCTGGACATGCTCAGAAAGGACAGCTTTCTCCAGCACAGGCAGTGAAAACAAACAAGCAAGGAGCCTGCAGCACCAGTGCAGACTGGCAGATAGTTGGGATCAACTGGAGGCTACCTTACAGTAGAGGCATTCATGTGACAAAATGTCAGAGGCAATGGAAAGAACACTCTTCTAGGCACTCTCAGAAAGCTGGAATTTTGTTCAACCCTGAAAGCTGCTGGGCTAATAACAAGCAAGACGTGGGATAGGCCCCTTGCTGGAGAGACATAGTGGGCAAGAAGATTTGTTCTTAAACTTTACTATTCATTCTGTTTCACCCAGGAGATCTGACCTCAGTAAATAAGCAACTCCTTATTTAAAACAAACAAACAAGAAACAAACTAACAACAAAACCCCAGCCCCAAACCCCCACATAACAAACAAAAACCTCAAAAATACCCACACACATGCTCAATTCAGTTTTAATGTGGAGAAAAGTAAGAAACTGAAGGATTTTTTTTAAAACACTTGGAGGACAAGAGGAATTCTATCCTTTCAGTCTACTTACTTTTCTGAAAACTGGGCACAATTCATGTCAAGATTCTGACTAGAAGCCCTGCCCTAGAGACCAACTGCAGTGCTGGGCTCCCCAAAGATCAATTGATGCAAGGCTGCTGCAAGGACTCATCTTTAAGAAAAGTCAGCCCCATGCAATGGCAGAACAGCACCATCACTACTTTCTGAAAAGGATGTGGTACCTCCTTCCTCTTGGACAAGTGGACAGAAGGCTCAGGATAGCTTGGACTGGTGCTTTCTTAGCTCCTGGACTTTATGACTAAAACCAGTGCAAATAAAAAGCAGAGCACCCAATCTCAGACATAACCTTATTTTGTAGGAAGTGTATTTATGCTAGTGAAATGACATCAGGTGGGTTTTTTTGTCTCTCTCAGGCTTTTCTTTCCATTTTGCTGCTAAGACAGTTTTCAAGTTTTGCAGATCTTCACCCTTTCCAGCTGAGCTGACTTTGCTCACTTTACCTTCTTCTCATGGTTGTCCCAATCATCTCGCTATCTCAGGCTTATTATATCTGCCCAAACTGCTTCTCTGCCTTTAAAAGAGCTGCTGCATTCTGGAAGAGCCCTCCTTGCCCTGCTTAAAAATGTTCCTTACACAGTCACCCCACCAGTCTTTGCACTGCTGATTCTCCAGTGACATCTGTATTTACCCCTGGAGACTTCACGTGCAAAACCAGAAGTGAGCCCATCAGATGTGTTACAGAAAACAAGAAATCAAAGTTCTTGCATAAAAACTAGACAGGGTGTGTGGATCACCCATGTGCCTGGCTTATCTGAAACAGTTCCTGTAGTGTGGTAAAACAGTGATGAAAAAAGCTGTGTGTATGAGAAAAAGCCTACTGCAGTGTTCCAGATAGGCCACAAGTAACTCCATTCAGCTTCAACATGTGGATTTTACTGTGCATTATGTTTCCACTTCTATCACAGCTTTTCTTTCCACACTACCCACTGGATATACCAGACTCCCAAACACTTCGACTGTGTTATTTATTTGAAGCTTTCTGCTCAAACCACCATGCTCTCCCAAGTGGCAGTGTCCCTCTCACTCTCTAGAACAAATTACCTGTAACCAATCTGCTTGATGATGGAGAAGAGGCTTAACTCAGTGTTGTAAATGTAATACTCTTCAAGTAACCTAAAGATTCTCTGTGTGTTGATTCACTCACAGTTGAAACTATAACCAACATCAGATTTTGAGATTATGCCAGTCATTGTTCCAAGCAATGGGACAGGATTTAGAAGTATATCTAGAAAAAAGTTGATTCTAAACACAACTGTTGTGTGAATAACAATAATCTCTCTGTAAAATGCCAGTGTTCTAGAACTCCAATATCTACTAAACATTATGGTATCTTTTAAAATGAAGTTTAGAAATGAGGGAATCATGATTATCCCCAAGTGACTGAAAAGACACCCATTACCTATCCAGGGAAGAGAAGAGAAATCATCAAACAATTCACAATGAAACAGGATTTAAGCAAGCTCACATGCCTTCAATGCAGACTTGGTTAAATGCTTTTCTGGTGCACAAGGGATTAATTTAAGGATTTTTGCATTTTAAAATGTTGATACACAACACAGAACTGATGCATAAGCAACAGTAAAAGGCATTCAGATTTTATTTTTCAATGAGAGAATGGGGCAGAAAATATTAACATCTCCATAACAATTAAATAACCCATACAGATAGCATTTCATGTTGAAAATTCAGAACATTGATCAGAACAGCTCATTGATCCTCACAATTCCCCTGGGAGGAATGAAATAAAACATTTTACAACTAACAGAAGCAATGAGCTTAACAAGATCCAACCCAAACCCTGCAAGAAACTGGTAGAATAAGAATATGTGTCCTCAAAACATTTTTGTCTTGAGAGTTGAGTTTCTTTGTATGTCATGAAAACTGGATTCCCATGAAGTATCTTACTGCTGTGGAGAAAAAGGGACTCCATCAAAATTTAAAAAAATAGTGTTTCAGAGGGAAAAGGGGGGAGAAAGGTGTTGAAGGTTCATCAACACAGGAGCCCTCCCCTCCCTATCCCTCACACTCTTTGGAGCTCACTGCCCTGCTGGATTCTGTCACCCACCAGTAACAGAGCACTTGCCCATTTCAAGTAAATAAGTCAAGATACCAACATAACTATCTAACTAACATCCTTATTACATGAAGTTTCAAAAAATAAAACAACTCAACCAACGTGAAGTCATCACTAGCTCTTTTTACCTGGTTCAAAGATGTTTTCAAAGCCCAGTTGTTTATCTGTGGGCAGACACCTTTCATTCCCTATTGCATTAATTTTGAAGGAGCTACAGAGTACAAAGGATAATTTTCTTGATGTATTTTCTTAAGCAATTACAGTACTATCTTGATTTCATGCAAAACTTCCCTCATTTTTAAGTAGAGATGTTGACAATACCCTTTTAGTGTACTCTTCCCACTTCTGTCAGGCTGCCCTTTTTCATCAGAGATATTGTGTGATCTAGGAGTTCATTCCTCTCACATTCTGTACTGAGGGAGCTTAGCAGTCTATCCTTACATGAAAGGCTCAATTAAAACTCTGAAGTCCCCAATGATTTTTAGTACTTCTTATCTGTATTAATACTCATTAGGGGGGAAGGTGTGCTAATAAAATAAAAGATACTGGAAAGTACTTACTCTAGTCCAAGCAGTTGTTTCCAAGCCGGCTTTCAGACAAACAGTGACTACAACATACTGCAAGGAAAACAAAGAGAGAAGACAACTTCATTACTAACATCTCAAACTCCAAGGTGTTCATGGCCCAGTCTCCCCTTCACACCTGGAAAGCTACTACCACTTAGGTAGCAACCCAAGAACTTGGCAGGGGATGGGGGAAGGACAGAGCAGGAGCTATTGTTGGTGCATTTCTGGGAAAAGAATTCAAAAGGAAGAGGGAAAATCATGCACACAGCATCAGATTGACTTTATTTTGCTCACACACTTTCTTTGGGTTTACACAACTTTTCCATGGTGAAAAAAAAAAAGCCGCAAAGAAATTCTACCATTCAAAAATTGCTAGGATACACAAACTTACAGTGTAAACTATGTTTCCAACAAATAAATAGTCAACTCCCTGTCCATTTGTGAATACTGCATCTGAAAGAAGATGATAAAAAAGATCACATTTGTTATCAGTTTATCAACGGAACAGACAAAAGAACAAGGAGATTTTCAGGAGAAAATAACTGGTCCCAACCTTGCCTTTTTGAACATCACAAAGCACTCTTATAAGCTGTGAGGTAATGTTAGTGCAGAAGTTGTGCTCAGCTGGGCCTCAGACACGGTGCTCGGATTGAGCACATATCCACAGTCCTGGCTGCCAGAAGCTGGCCTAGCAAAAGGGGCAGTGCTCACCAGACCCCAACATGGAATTTGCCTGTAAGAGCTGAGGTAAGTCACTGTCACTTTTCTGTTGCTATCTGTCCTGTCTGAATTGTCACCTCTAACAATACTTATTATTTGCGTGCCTGTGATGAAAAAGCAGTAAAACACCAGCTGATTTGTGGTAAAAGAGAGCTGAATTAAGAAAAGCAGTGACAGTTTCATCTTTAAGGGACACATATAAACATGTACAATATCTCACTGGAGGTTAGTTCAATAACTGAGCAGTATTCAGTCTCTGCCCACTCGTTCTCTATCAAGTGTGCACAAGGGTGAGGACATACACATTAATCTATCATTTGAAAGTGCCAAGCTTGGCAATACTTCAAATGTCATTTAGTCTCTCAGCCCTTGCTGAATCAAACTGGAACACCATGAAAACACATTCACCCACCACACGAATGCCAACTGAACTTGTACTCACAGGAGTTTTAAAGCATTACTCAAGCATGATAAGTATTGCTATTTTCACATGTTTTAAGACAACTGCTAGGGAAATACATTAACAGCAGGGACAAAAAGGCTTAAGATAAAACCTTGGACTCATTCCTAAACACATACTGCCCAGCACAGTGAGCTTCTACCATGATGATGCCTTAAGTTTTAGCTTTCATACTTTTCAGATTCTGTACTGCATTAGTATATAACTCTGAACTTCATATAACATGTTAGCAAGTTCTCCTCACAGTGTAGTTAGACAAAACAATCCTTTTCCAGCCCAAGAACCAAGGACACCGTTGCAGCTTCAGGCCCCAAAAAGTATAAACAACAGCAATTGAGGAGAGCAAACTGGGGGGATGGGACTTTATAATCTGAAGCTGTAATTGGACAATTAACCCCAATATGTAAATGGATCAAAACTTATAAAAGTGTGAAAGCTCGTGACCTGTCATCCATCTTGGGTGTAGCCTCAGCCAGGCTCTGGTCCTGCACAAGGTGTATCCTTTGAAGACTTTTTAATAAATAGCTACTTTATTCCTTTAACACTGTCTAGCCTCTGTTCCAGGTAGCCTCTCTAGGCATCAATGACAGTAACATTTTGTTAGGATTATTTGAAAAACTGGATCGGACACTCTTAAACACCTGTGTACTCCAGGATCAGTAAATTTCTAAGCCTATGAGGAAGAGTTCCTGACCCCCTGACCTCCATGATGAAGACCCTGCCTAGCTTACAGCTAAAATCCCCCTATATATTTAGTCAATACAGCTAACCTAAGCTACTTTTTTTGTCTTCCTTCTACAATGCTGCATGTGGCTGTCTCCAAAGACCTGAAAGGCTCTCAAGATTTTACAGAAGTTGCTAGTTCTGTATCCCTGCTTTCTTTTCAATTTTAACCATTAAGAAACAGCAGCAGATAGACTAGTGTCTAATGCTGCAACTGGAGCTAAAGCCTGAGACAGCTACTTTAGGAAGTGGCATGGTTTCTAGCCACTGGCATCTTCCTCAGCCCAGCTCCTCCCCATTGTCTTCAGGCATTTAACAGATCATTCAGGGACACACCAAGATTTTACAATCACCCTGCTCTTTCCCCTGGCGTCAATGAAAAAGGTGAAGAGCACTAGGGAACTTAGTCTCCCATGCCAAATGAACCCTGTTGGTGCCAAAAGGCTCAGTTTATTAAGAAAAAGGCATGCCTAAACACATACCAGTTTTGCTAGAACAAGCTGACGTGACACAGCCATGCTCTAAAGTAACATCACAGTGAATGTTTAAATAATTGAATAAATTTTCCTGCAAGTCTCAACTTTTTTAAAGTTATATATTTTAATGCAGTAAGTTCATGTCTTTATTTTTCAGTGTTTTCCAAGACCTTTCACTTTGGAAGGCTTCACAGTCCTGAAAGGAATGATATTTGTGCTAATGAGAACAGCAGGATGCTCAGTGAACATTCATTTCTTAAGCTATACAAGTGCCCATTCATGGACTACAAGTACTTCACATTCTAAGGAACTTGAGATGTTAAGAACCATCCCAGTGTGAATGGCACATTTTTGTCTCTGGCACTGAAATCCTTCTTGCACTTGGAAATGCAAAGAAACTTGAAAATTCAATATTCATTCCTCTCTGGAAAACAAACTAAGCAACCTATTCAAAGGAACTCAAAAAGTTACCCTTTGAGCTGGTATTTCAGTCTTAGAATTCTAATTGTTGAAATGAAAAGCACATTATCTATTTAGGAACCAGAAAATTATCTATGGAAGACTTATGCAAGTTTAAGTATAAGCACTACAGATGTCAACCTAAAATTTCCGCAGCTGAATTTTAAAAAGAGCTATTCAAGATTAACATTTGTCATAAAAACAGTGTAACAGAACAACAAAACTCCTCAAATCCAAACAAAAACCACCCAACCATAAAAGGCCCTCTCCCATGAAACAGAAACTTCTTTTAGCACACGTACAGAGGAAACGGAAGTCCCTTTCTTATATGGTCCATCAGCCAGCATGTGAAGTTCCCACCAAGGATATGATACTGACATTTTAATCAGTCAAGTAGAGAAACATGAACCTAACCCCCACAAGTATCTTTATTATTATGCCTCTGACATAAGCATTCATCTTCCCTCCCTTTTTAGTTCTTTCACCTCCTACCCAGTTCATCCATTCTGGAGCCGAGGTGATTTTCTTAAAATCAGTGTTTTCCATGAAGTTTCATTTGTGAAAAATTTATAATTTTAGATAAATATTCTCTTCACCAACCCTAAATTCCTCATCTGATCTAACCCTATTTCTTACTGCAACCAAAGAAGAGATTTCCTATGGTTTTTCCCACCCACACAACTATACTGGAAAGCTAGGTAGGAACCATATGGGATTTACTGGTCCCCGAAATACCATGTAGTTGTGTTACCCTGGAAAGCAAGACTTAATAACCTGAATTTGTACACCAAAGAGTCTCATTTCCCCAGTATCTCTGACTCCTCATCCAGTTGACTTCCATTCCAGCCAATTCTTTTTCACAGTTCTGCATTATGGAATGGGAGAGTTCCAACAAGATATAAAGCAAACACTTCTAAGACAGCTGCTGTAAAAACATTATTCAGGCAAATGCTGAGATCTCAACACTCTACCACAAAAAAAAAAAAAAAAAAAAAAGGACTTTTTTGAACCTCCCCCAGGNAAAAAAAAAAAAAAAAAAAAGGCACTTTGTGAAACATCACTCAGTATTTGGGTAAGACTTCTTAGCAAAGCAGTTGCTTCATTTTTCACCTAATAAAGTCACTATATGAACAATAATTACGTTAAACTAGAATAATTTCTGAAAGCCAGTAGACGACCTGCCAAGCTCAGCAGCTAAAGACTATTGAGCTGTCTGGCAGCATTATTTCTTGGGACTTGTCACGACCCCCCCCTTCTGCAAACACACTGGTTCTGTAAGACTGAACATCAGTTACTGACGTAAGAAATAATGAAGCCCTTACCATGCTCCAGCACTTTCAGTGGAAACCAGAAAAGAATGATGGAATGGATAAGGGCATTGATGCAGTGACCCCAGAAAACCTGAGGGAAAACAAACCAAGCCATCAGTAAAGTCCAAAACTCTTGACCTCTCTCTAACTCCTAACAAACACTTCATTGTGTAGTTTAGAGTCAGAAAATGTTTGTCCTGAAGTGAAATACCTAAACTTCTGCAGGATTGGTCTTCTCTTACAATTTCTGCTCTTTCACAAAAAAACACTGGTTCAGTTCGATCATTTTATTCTACCAACTTGAACTATAATAGGCAAGCATGTTCCAGTTTAAGATCTTTATTGAAATAAGGCAGACAGATTGAGTCAACTTTGTTTAATAATTTTAAAATTAAAACAGTGATTCAGTGTTATGAAATATCCTACTTTCTTTTAAAGGACAAATACTTTGTGCCCCACAGTTTTTAACTAGCAGATAATCCAATTTTGCACTAATTAGAGCTTTATGTACACTACAATTTCCTCTCCAAACAAAGCAATCATACAGCTTCCTTGATTCAGAAATACATTTATATGTGCTTATTATGGAAAAGACAGAATATCAAATGCTGACATTTTTCAGCATTTAAATAGCAAAATGGACTAAAATGTGCTCTTCAAAACTCAGAAGTCCAAATAAGCCAATTCAAATTCTGTTTTCCAAAAGAACTACTGGAACAGAGCTATACTAACTATGAAAAAGCACCCAAGCAGAGAGTGTTATGACAACACATATGTTAAATAAATCCAGGCGATGTCATCATGACTTATCAGTAGCAGTGAATTGAAAAATCATACTTGGATACAAATCTAACTTTGAAACAAAGTTTATGGATATTTCAGAACCAGTTTCAGGCAAAGTCACAACAGAAAATCCTTATATATAAACAAGGATGTTTTTTATTAAATAAAAAATAATCCCTTGGAAAGAACTGGAAGGCTGAACAATCACTCAGCGATTAGCACAAAGCAGAAGTAACATCAGGAAATAAATTACTTTCTGACAAGAAAAATCTGGAATATACGAATGCTTATGTTTTTTCTTAGAGTAACAGGCTTTCCCTTACCCTTGTGTTGAAACCATCTGCATTTTGAGTGATTTTGTATAGCTGTGGAAATCTAAGCATGCTATCTTGAGTACACGATCGTTCAAAAATTCCCAGAGTAAAGGGTGGCAGTGCAGTGAAAATCTGCAAGGAAAGTAAATACTAATTGAAAGCAGCTCTTAGTTTTAAGTGTATCTCATATAATATTTCCTTATCTAGACAAAAGCAAAATTCCCACAGACTTCAGTGAAGACTTACTACTACCTAGCATGTTATTTGAAATAATTTTCAATAGTCCAAAAAAGTCCAAACATTAATTTCACCAATTTGTAACTCTCAAATATTGACTTATGAACAAAAGAAACATGAAAGAAAATTCATATTATTAACCAATAAGCTTAAACACAAGAAGTTAAGCATCATTAGCTTCTGATGTACCAGCTAATTCAGCAAGGGTCAGACACATCAGACTGCAAAGGAAAGACAACATGTATTTTTACAAAAGAGCCTTATGGGAATAGGCTCCAATATAGCTGCAGTTGTAGCCTTAATTAGATATGCAATGTGCTTAACCACTGCTAAGTTTACAGACAGAATAAATGTGGAAATCACATTAAAAAAAAAAAATCTGAGCAACAAAGGCCATTCTGCATTATGGTACTTTGGGGATTCCCTTGGCAGGCACGAACTGATAGGAACAAATTAACTGCAGTGTGTGTCTGTGCTATGGGCAGACGCTTGGATGACCAAGCCTCGGAAGCCTTCCAAGACAGGCAGCAGGACACTCTGCCAGAAGCAGAGTAAATTAGCCTCCACTGACTTGAACACTGCTGCTCTTAAAGTGTTTCCAGGATCCGAGGCAGCTCATTTAAAGTCAGCTTGGGTATCCATATTTCTTGTGGCCCACAGTGCAGGCACGGAGTGAAAATAACACCAGGGTGCAAGTCTGAACATGAAACTTCATTCGCTTCCTTCTACATCAATAGTTTGTATCAGAAACATCACTTTTAATCCTATACATACATATATTTTTAACAGTTTGAGCAGTGTTCATGAAATTGAAAGGCAAGTTGGAGTTATGAACTGTTTTAGGGTGTGTGCACATTTGGAGAAGGCGGGCTGTGATTCTCACCAGCAGCACGCTGGCAGCTGGGGAGCAGACAAAGAACAATGGGGAGGAACAGAGACAAGTGAGAATCAGTAATTACAACCCTCAGTCCAGCAGGAATCGTGCATCTTCGCCCATGAAGTGACAAACCAGATGGCTAAAATGGCAGCAGGCTCAGGGTAGAGAATTGAAACTGAGTGCATTGGTCCAATATATTCTAAAGAAGACCACGTTCTCATACAGCTTTAATGTACCTTCCCAGGTTTCTTGTGGTTATTGGGGCATTTACATTTTCACTTGAAGTAAATCTAGTGGTTTTGATCATAAAGGCAAACCTCCAGTGTGAACCAGTGCAAAATCAGGAACTACAACGCCGCTGTGATTTCATACACTTCATATTTTAATGAGACTACTAATGAAAAAAAGGGTTAATCTGCACAGAAGAGAATGACTTAGCTAAAAGCACTTCAAAACCTAAGCCCTACAAATTGTGGAAATCCCTAATATGCCAGTAGCTCTTGATTCTCCATGAGTCCACACAACCAGTTCTAATTTTAGAAAATACTGATCTTAAAAAACAAGGTTTAGTTTCTGATTACAGGAGTTGAGTTTTATCCAGAAGTTTTAGGTAGGGTAGATAAATTCATCAAGTGAGGTTTGAAGATAATAGATGCAAATATCTAAACATGAATGACAGAGGCTGCAGAACAGTTAGGAAATTAGGGTGAAGGGAATCAAGGGAATGATAAATCCTTGAATAAGTATCTTCAACTAAGAGTATGAAATCTTATGGAATATAGGGGCTTGTGCCATCATTTTTAAAATTAATGTGACAGAAGTTAAGTAGTTCCATTAATACTACTCAGCGATAATTTGCTGGCTTTTTCTGTATTAGCATATATTTGGAATAGGTTTTTTAAAGAAAAAAAAATTAAATTCCTCCCTGCAAAGAGATTCCTTAACACTAACAGTGTCTAACAGCTTATAAACCCAGGCACTGGGCCACTCCCAACATTACAAAGGTAACACTGCTGAAAACACCAACAGGTCTGTGGTATGCTACAGAACATGGTTCCAGAGATCCTCCAGACTTTACTCTATGTGACTGATTAAATAATATTACTGATTAAAGTAATAAAGTCACATGGCACAGTGTGGGACCCTGCAGGCCATGTCCAACATCAGAAACCACTCCCAGACTGACACATCCTGCTCTTGTTTCAAGTGCAAAATGCTGATGACACAGTGATGCAGCTTCTCTTTCTGTTCTGAATGGAGCACAAGTCAGCCCAAAGCAACTGTGTAACACTCCACTCAGCATCTAACTCTACGGGGTCTGAGAGAAAAAAAATTCATCAGAATCCAGAGATTAGGAGTATTTTGAGCATGAACTGTCACCAAAATATTCAGTACAAAACACTGAAAATGCTTTCAAAGAGGAAATTAAATTCTACCTAAAATCTGCAGAGTTTTATACAGGTTATATTAGGCTAAACATCTATTTTCAAGGTGTTCTCCCAAATTTTCATTTTGCAATAAAAGTGTAATTTTAATATTTTTTTCCTACCTCAGAGTGGATTCAAAAATGTTCATTTCGAATGTTCATTTTACAAATGAACTCACCTTTCCTGCCATACATCTAGGACCTGTAGAAAACGGGACACAACCAAACAATACAGTAATCCCAAGAACTATCAAGCCAAAACATGTAGCACTTACCACGTTATACAGACCGATGCACCATCGCTCAAATAAGATCTGCCCAGAAAATCCATTAACGAAAGCAAACCAAAGCTGAAAAACAGACAAGTTACAAAAAGCTTTAGATTACTCCTGCAGTACATGCTACCATTTACAGTAGAGGACAAGGATGTGGAATACAGACCACCATCTGGAGACAGATGCTTGTCATGCTCTAAAAATAATTATCAGCAGTGCCAGGCAGTTATTTTCAAGTCCTACATTTTAAATACTGGCAGAGTACTCCTTGTTTAAAAAAAAATACTCAGGCTATGGAGCAGTTCGCTGTATTTACATCATTGCTCTAAAAAAAATAGATGGCATCAAATTATTACAAAATCCTTATCGCTGCAAATTAACATGCTTGAAGCCAGAAGCCGACCTCATTTGCATCATGTTTGGTAAAGACCAGAATTTTCAAGATAACTGTGTTCTGATGGATGTCCTGTTTAACTTGTGTTGCATTTTTACAGTCCCAGAATTACAATGATATCTACTTGTCAGTTACATGACCATGATTATAATTTTATTGTCTAAATAATGCAAACATTATTATTATTTCATAAACGACCTATTTAACAACTAAAATTGTTAAATTGCAAGAGGTTGCAAAACAGTCTGCAGAGTCTTCATCCTTTAACAAGTTTACAAATGCAACTGGGCAAGCCCTGAGCAACCTGATTTGCATTTAATATTCACCCTACTTTAAACAGAAGATTGGACTAGATGGACTTCAAGTTGCCTTCCAACTGAGGGGATTCTGTAATGACACAATCCCAGGAAACAGCTTTAAGCTTCAGTGCATAGGTAAACTCTTTTCAGCATTTCCACGGATGCAGCTTCTTTGAGCCTATTAATCTTGCTGAAGCACCTTTTTGAAGCACGAACTGCTGTACTGGGTTGGAACAAAGTTTCTTAGTGGACATTGAAAGAAACTTAGGAAACAATATAATGAAGGGAAAGAATTATCGTTTTCCAAGTAAATTGGAAACTGGAAGAACAATAGCAGTTTAAGGGCATCCTGAAACAGTTTGCATGAGAAATCATTACGCTTATTAGATAACAAAAGATTTCTGAGAATTTCTGGCTACAGTCGCTTTCAAAATCCACAGTACACATGTTATTTGGTTCAAAATTAATTCAATATTGTGTGTGAGAACACTCCCCCTAACCACCCCATTTCAACACATTTTGTGTTGCCTTTACTTTACAAGTCTACGTTGCACTGGATGCACTATGTATTGCAGACCAGTCAAGTGATAACCATGCCCATTGCCTTCCCACCCCCTGAGAGCCCAGGGCACTTAGTGCCAGGTATCTTTTCTGACCCCATTCTGTCACTGACTGGGCAGCACTCTCCTACCAGCATCATTTAGTCTCTGGTTCACTTGTGCAGTATTAGTGGCCTAGCAGAACACCTCAGATATGCAGCTGTTAGCTGTGTATCATCTGGTCTCTTCCCTGCTCCTACCCAAAATTGATATAGAACAATCAGGGGGAAAAAAAAATCCAAGAAGAAAATGCGACTGCATCAAGACCTATCACTGTTTTCACAGATGCAATATCTAAACAGACCAGGACTCTCACATGGGACAGAGGCAACTTCACAGAATATGAAAGTATTTACAAGATTAGAAAGAATGACAAATAGCTGTTCAAATAGGCACTGCTGCAAGACATGAAATTCACATGCTCCACAAAAGGAAGAAGTGAAACCTTTTCACACAATACGTGGCTGACCTATGGAAATGTCTCCCAGATGATGCTGTGGATGCAAAAGGCAATTTGAAAAAAAATCACAGAAGGAAAGCTGGAGACCAGAGGAGTCTGCCAGAGAACTGCCACTGTTCACAACCAGAGACCAGGTTAGTTGAACTCTTATTTCTCTACTCCTTACAGCGATTACATCACCATTCTTGTTTGACATTAATCATCGGTTCTAATGAACTCTCATTTTTCAAGTAAGAAACAATGACACTGATTCCGACTCATCTGTTTATAGCTATGCTTTGCACAGTTGGTCATCTATTTAAAATTACTTCCTGTAATATTTTAAGCCGTCAGCTGCTCTTTCGAGCAGTGAGTTTCTATTTATTTCTCACTATATTACTCCGAAGTTTGCACTTTTCAATACCTACTGCCCTTCTTGCAGCTTGCACCTTACAAGGGCACTTGTAAACTTTCTCAAGGGCCAACAGCTTCATTCCTTTACCACTTAGCTAAAATGCACCAGACTAGTATAAACTGCAAAATATTTCTTAGGTTTCCTTAAAAAAGTGCCTCTTTCTTTCCCATTGTCAAACATGCATTCAATTAAAAGACCCTTTAAGCATTCACCTCACCAGCTCTGTCCAGGAAAAGGAAAGGAGACACTCTACATTCCAACTTTTTATCATCAGTTCTATTGCATTGATACTTTGAAGGAATACTCCCTAAATCTCACTCTAAGGACACAATTTATGGCCCAAAGTAGCACACTGGCCACTCACACTCTCAGCTCTTGCAGTGTTCCAGCCAGTTCTATACATCAGCCCTTCAAAAGAAACATATGAAACCTCTTTGGTACAAAGCCTGAGGCCCTAAAAAGAAACCACAATTTATTTGGGGTGTTCAAGTTAGGAACTTGAAGGTTTCTTCTAGAAAGAATCCGAGCTTTAAAAAAGCATGCTCCCAGATATTAAGCAATAATGATCTAGGCATTTATCATCTCCAGGCTTGTTGCAATTAATTGCAATGATGAATGAGGGCAGCAATTCTAGAAACAATTTATAGCTCACAAATCAGAAGCCTGTCTAGCTTAGTTGGCAACCTGACTGCGCTCTGCTCAGTTTTCTAGATCCCACTGTGCAAAGCAAACTTCAAAGGTTTGGTAGCAAATGATGAGGCCTTTTATGACATTGGCTCGTGCTGCTTAGGAAACAACTGCTCTCTGAAACCATAGCTTCCCACAGCCAGTCCTCCAGCAACAGACATAGCTGATGATCCATCAAGAGGGTAAAACAAAGCAGCCAGACTTTCTCTAGCTAGCCCATGGCTAGAAGACAAGTTCTAAACCAGGAAAATCTAACTTCTTGGATTCTTAGATTCACATTTCCCAACAAAAATATTAGCAGTAATGAAGACAGAATCACACAAAACTTGGGAAGAGCAGAGCTGTTAGGATGCCTTACAGAGCAGCAGACACACTGTCAATGAACGAGTGGATGAAAACCACCCAATCAACAGACCAATTCCTTCTACTCAAAATGTACCCCCTGCCACAACTGCCTGGTGCAGAATTCACTGAAGACCCTGCTACCACCACATTGAGATGGATGAATCAATACAGGAGAATAGTGAGATGGCTGTGTCTGACAGGAGGAAATAGGTATTTAGCTGTCACTATCTTGAGTCTTCTGCAGCATCTTCCAGCACTGAAAGAATTTTCTTCTATAGAAAAGTTTTCTCCCTAGTTCAAAGGCTGATATAATTCGGATAGGCAAGAACTAACATTTAGAAAGTTCAGTGTCCAGCCAATCCAAAAGTCCAATTTGAACTCTTTTTCTTTCAGCAGTATCCACACAGGTAAAAATTAGCAGTGAGAGCATTTCAAACACACAAGTCTTCATGCACCACAGGCTCCAAACAGAGGGCAAAAGTTATCGCTGTTACAACGCATTGAAAAGTAATGGCTGTGCTTGTTTTTTCCACAGATTCACACTACCAAAGGCCAACTGACAGAAAGTCTGTGGAACACTGTCTCATACTTCCTCAACATCTTCATGTCAAGAGTAATTCAGATACTCTGCACAAAATACACATTTAATTTGAATTTAACACAAGCCATGAACTGCCATGCATGGTTGAAGGACCAGCTGTTGGTAGAGAGTGCACGGTGTACCTTAAGGTCGGCAAAGGAAAAAAAAAAACCAAACCCTCCAACTTAATGTTCATGTTAACAAAATCTACTAAATATATTTGAAGTTGCAACAAGCCATGCTTGACTCAGACTCGGTAAGCTGGTAGGAAAACTTGCCAAGTCTGCCTGTATTGCCAAGCTCCAGGGGTTTGCAGGGCTCAGCTCCAGTACTGCTATGAACAAATGGACCCACAGTTATTAAACCTCTTTTCTGGCTGGAAAAAAGAAATCTTTTCACTTTAACTATTACCTAGCTGCCAAAAAGCTGGAAAAGCTTATTTGTAACTCAGCTACAAAATATATACTTTTCTCCCAAGAAACAAGAGGTCCAATTTAAATGTAAAGAGAAATCTGGGCTGATACATTGCTGTGCTTTATTATAGCAAATATTGCAAAGATGTGAAATCAGTAGGTACAGTGCAAAAAGAACCTGGAACATTGCAAACTGAAAGCTAGCCCATGTTTCCTGCCTTGAAGTGTGGTTCCATTCTTTAAATAGGAAACCCCACTGCTGAAGCACTCAATGCCAGCTGTGATGTGGGCACTTTGCCACCAGAGAAAGAGGAGAGAGGAATAAACCAGAGGTCAGCAAAAGCCAACAGATGGTAATACTTGGTTAATATTGACTTCAGCTGCAGGCAAACTGAGGATCTCAAGGTAGAACAGTCCCACACTGCTGTTTGGAGCTACACAGCACATCCACCTGCTCTAGAGTGTATTTTGAGAAAAGATCAAGTATTATTTTCAAAAAATATTCCCACTCGAGCAAGCTGGGAGGCAATTTTAATTGCATTATTGCTTCATGCATAATTACTGCAAAATTAATGCCTGAAATAGTAGGAACTGATTTATTTAAGCACTCTAAGGCACTGGGATAGCAAATCATCTCTATTCTAAATGTGTATATTTATGAAGGCTTGATAATAGACAGCTTAACGAGTACTAGAAATGTTTTCCCAATTCTGCTAAAGGGCACAGAAAGCTAATGTAGTCAGGGTATCAACGATTGCCACAGGCACCAATTATAGCCAGACTGGATGCCTTTACTATTCAGAAATTAGTTAAATTCTCAAAATACCCTCTCTCAGCACACACACATTTTGCATGTTCTTACCAAAGAGGCTCATTTACAGTGTGCCCAACAAAGCAGGTTTGCATGTCTCCCGTGTAGTTCATTAATAATGTATCCTGATTTAAGATCTCTCATTACAGATGTCTCTCTCAACACCAACCTCTTACTCCTACCCAAATGCTCACAGCCTTAAAATAATCCCTTCATTAGAGAATGTACAGCACCAATTTTATAATGTAGGGAAAGTGTGTTAGTAATAAGATTTGACAGGGTAGGCATGGCTGTCTGAGACTCACTTCATTTGCTACGGAATGTTTCCCTTGCTCCTTTTATTCCCCCCAGTGTTTATTAATTCTTTGCTGAAAACAGATCGATATTTTACAACTGAAAAGCATTTGCTCTAGGCCTGTGCACTCCAAACAAGTGCATATTTCAAGGTTAAAAATCATCTCCAGTCTTCTTTGCCAGTGTTAACAATTATTTTCCAAGTTTCACGCTGCTTTTATCTCATAAAAAAACCCTATCCATTGGCTGCAACGCTTTGTCAGATAGGTACTAGAGCAACCACTACAATACAAGGTTTCCTGGCTTTAAACACTAATTTATTAAATAAGCCTAAACAGCTGTTATTTCTCCTATTCTATTTCTTCTATTCCTGACTTCATATCATTTATATTTCAGCATACTAAAGAGCACAGATTTAATCAGCTTCGTTTTTCACGGTTTACAGAAGCAGCATATGCAGAAAATTTTATTCTTTCCTTATAAAAATTGTTTTTGTGCTCCTCTTCTCTAACTGATCAGCTGCTAACATCCTTCCCCCAAAGCACAGGTAGCATTCAACAGGAGAGGCAGGCACAGAGCAGAATGGAAGGGGGAGAGGGCAAAAGGAGCCTCACCCCATACTTGGACTCACAATTCTTTCCATTTCAGTCCTCAGCATAATTCTGAAGACTTGAAAACAAAGCAAGAATTAGCAAAGTTCTGGGGTTTTTCCTCAGTGGTTCCCACTAGAGAACAATTATGCTGTTTATCCCAGGAGTTTTGAGCACTGTGGAAAGATAACACACTTGCAGATGACAATGCAGCATACATCAGAAGACCTTACCACTAAGGCCTAAAAAGATTGCCTCTTCCAGCAACATTTGGCCCCAATACACTAACAAATGTATTTAAAACATAGCAGCCATGCCAATGCCTTTTGTTGAGTAGTAGTTTACTTTATTGTATTGTTTCTGGAGTTACATGAACACCTAATCAGTGTGCTAAATTATGCTATTCATGTTTATGTCAGTGGTAAAATGAAGACACAGCCCATTAGAGCACATTTTACAGACCTGTAATATAACTTTTTTTTTAAGCTTGTGAAATCACATAGAGAAAAGGCAGGCTATTTCTCCATCTCTTTTGGTGTGAAGTATTCCAGGGACTTAATATTTGTCTAGCACACTAATTGCTGCAGAAGCAGGCCCATGATAATGTGATTAGAAATGGCCTGACCTGCCAAAGGGCAGATGCATTTGTCAAAAGATACAAATAAACTTAGCAATTCTTCAAAATATTTCCCTTTTACAAATACAGACAGCTGTATTCTGAGCTTATTCTTCATCCTTAAGTTTTCTAAAGAAAGCTGACATTGCTACACTAGGATTCTTGTACGTATATTCGGGACACCCATGAGTCCTTGAAGGACTCACAGAGTGATTTGTCAAAAAACAAATTAAAACTCAACATGGCTCAGTCAAGCCCTACCACGATGCAGGGTTTCAGCGTATCTGCATGGCCAAAGGGGTCCAAACCCACAGCTAGAGCAAAGCTACCAGGACTGCTGAGGCTGGGAATTGCCAGTCATTATCCTACAAAGCAACCAGGGTGTCCTGCTCTGGCTGGGAGTCAGGCTGAGAGGAAACAAGGCAGGAGCTTGTTGTCCACATCTCCCTCCCATCCCCAGCTTGGGGAGTGAGGAGGGCTCAGCTGCTTGGCTGGCAAGCTGGAAACATCACACCAGGCCACACTGTCTGCTGCCGAGCAATGGAAACTCGTGACCCGACTCCCAGTGCCATCAGCCTTCCTCTACAAAGCAAACAACCCTAAGGAAAGGTTTCCACTGACATGGACATCATCCTTATGCACACAGCAGCAGTGACTACAGGGCTGGAGTCAATTCAGACATGTTAACATGCCTTGGGGGGCCTTGTTTGGTGGGGTTTTTGCCTCTTGGGTTTCCCTAATCAACTTCTTTAATTGCCCTTGAGTACTGGCACATCACTGTGGAACTGAGAAGTACAATATGACTATTAATAACTTATGGTATGTCCTCAGCACATAACCAGGACAGACTGGTCTTGATACAAGTTTCACAACTGCATAATGACCTATATCACACACACAAGATAAGGACATGCTACTATATGGTTTTAAACGATTTGCTCGCTTTTCTGAAGCTATGTGGTATCCTTAACCACCAATAACGTAATAGAATTGCTTTGGATTTGTTATTCCTAGTTTGTTCTCTAATCCTGAAATAAATTAAAGAAAGAAGTTTAACTACTTACATTGATAGGTGAGAAAATGTTAATGGTTTCAGCTAATTTATCCACCTGAAATTCTGCTAAGCACTGGAAGTCCACTAAGAAAATATATGTCCAATAGCAAGAAAAGCAGTATTTGAAACAGAAGATTAGGGAATTGTGGAATAAAAGACACTACAACTATAACCCAAGTAAGGGCAATGGAAAGAAAGCACAGAAACAGCTACAAAAACCAGAACCAGTCTGGTACCAGATGTAGAAGCAGAAGGAAAGCGAACAAAACACACAGCCCTCTGTGGAGTGAAGCCTGATAATGCCATGAGTCAGAAGTGAGGCTAAACACAGCACAGCTCTTCACACCTGGGATGTGCACTAGGGCTCACTGCAACCTGAACAGAACACGTCACCGCAGAATGTAGCAACAAAATATTTCCACTCTCTCATACCAAAGCAAAAACAGACAGAGACCAGGAGCTATAACACAAATCTAGCCCTAGAAATAACCACAGAAAATGCAACGCATGCTCCCACTACCAAACATTCTGTGTGTTTGGGAAGGGGAGAGTGGAAATGTAGTAAAGATTTTTATAAATGTAGAAGCATTAACCCTTTAAGAGTAAAGGGTATCAGGATAGGTATTGAATTAGAGAAAGAAATGTTTAGAATGGATTGATTAATTCATTAAGAAAATGGTAACACTTTTGCTTTTAGTTTCTTTAATTTCATTGCATTGTGTAGCTGGCAGTTTCCATTTAACCTACATGTAGCTTAATAGAGTTACCAATCCACACTCAAACGCATTCATTTATACCTGCACATGACACAATGAGCAATAGGATAAAAAGTAATAAGGAAATTAATATTAATTTATTGTAGTTAAAATATAGTTGTGCACTCTTATTTCCTGGATATGAACCTACACAATGTGTTAGGTAATCAAAATTATTTTAAAATTTCCAAGGACAAGATGCAATCCTAGTACTGACTGAATAAAATGGAGAGTGACCAAGACCCTGACTGTTACTATTCAGCTCCTATTTTATAGGACATTTCACTTAAATTCTTTTCCTTCTTTCTTTTATTTGCAGAAGTCCCTTATGTTACAGTTATAAATGCAGGTTCACAGACTTTGCTTTTCTTGTCACCACATAAAGGAATCCTTCTGCAGAGCTGCTGAATTAAGTGTAATAGGAGCAGTTCTGTAGCAAGGTCATTTTAGGTCTGGAACTGCAGTCCCCCTAGGATTCCCTGTTATGGCTACGTGAAGGGCCAGGTTTCCCTTGCAAGTCTGTTTTTCTCCCCTTCCTCCCTATGAAATAAAATTCAGTCTCTGTAAGACCTTGAATTAAGCTACTTTTATCCAGGAAGTTTATAAGAAGTTTCCTGACAGCTTGGAACCCAAGGAAAATAGCAAAATTAGCAACAGAAAAACCAGACCACTATAGAAACTGTAGTTCATCTTCTGTCATGCTGACAAGACTAAACCTTTACAGGGGTAATCCCAGGAGCAGCCCATGTTTCTCATTACCCACAACCCTATTAGCATTTCAGCACAGAGACAATATTCTAGCCCAAAACTACCAGGACACACGATGTAATCTGAAAAGCTTCCCAGTACTTTCATTGCATTTCTTCCATTTTTATTAATGCATCCATTTTCTACATCAATGGGACAATCTCATAATAGACAGGACCAAGCATTTTGTTTTGTACACAGCTGCTTTTAAACATGCTACCCCTTCCCTTAAGCTTCAGAAGTAGTAGAACAAAAAAATCTGTCCCCTGCTCTCCTCTCCTCTCATGTAGAAAATACATACAATATTGGTAACTTAAGTCTACATTTATTGCTTTACATGCTGGCAAAAGCTAAAAGAGTTGGGTCCTAAATATCTCTTGCCAAAATACGCAGCACATTGTAAAAATGTGCAATCACTTCATTGGTAAATTACCTATTGATGTACTACTCACTACAGAAATAATGTTTGAACTTCTTTAGGAAAGCAACTGGCTTGTTTTCCCTGCAATACATACAAAGAAATTGTTCGGTGTCTTTAGAGCATTTGCTGCATCTTCTGATAGAGCTGTGTACAAAGAAGAGCAAAGTTTTTC
Source organism: Nicator chloris (assembly GCA_013400495.1). Taxonomy (NCBI): domain Eukaryota; kingdom Metazoa; phylum Chordata; class Aves; order Passeriformes; family Pycnonotidae; genus Nicator; species Nicator chloris. The sequence continues at coordinate 22,598 of WAAE01008953.1, read as the reverse complement.
TTTGCTAGCTAGGAAAATTACCTTAGAGAAGAAAAACTTATAAGCTCACACACAGGAGCAAAGCATTCATGGGATTCCCAAATTCAGGCTAAGATTTCATTACGTGGCTTTAGGAAGGTATGGCACGCTCACGACATCACGCATGCAGAAAAGACTACTTCTTTTTATGAATCTTTCCTACAAAGGCTGGGTAATACAGGAAAGACTACGGCAGACTGATTATGTTTGCTGCAAACCAGTTTGTAGTTTCAGAGCATTTTGCAGATTTTTAACCAGAGAGAGTTAACTTGCACCATCACCTTCTTGCTGGATGAACTCTTGGAGACAAATTACCCCCAAGCTGCCCCCAAACATATACCTTTGCTTTGTCTTTTTAACAAGTTCCTCAAAAACACAGTAAGATTACACCCAATGAAAATCTGAGATGACACTCACAGCAGTGAAGTCTACAAATGAGGTTTGAGCTTTGGCAATGCTCTAAGGAGCAACCCTGAGAATGAAGATGCATTTGCCATCTTTTACACAACACAAAAAAAAAAATTATGATGAAAGTCTAGCTACAAGCTTCCTTAAAAATTAGCAAATATGTATAAACCATGAAACACTATTTGTACAAGATCCCAAAGCTATTTTGGACACCAAATGACTTTATAACCCAAGTAGAATTTCCACAAACTAACGAGCATAAAGAAAACAAGTGTTGCTAGCTTCTAATACTGCAGAAAATGGGAGCCATGGACGTGTACAGAAAGCAATCATACCATGAGTCCCATGATCTGGCAGTAGTACACATCCCTTCCACTGCTCCAACAGCAGCTGTACTCCCAAACTAGATTAGGGTGCATAAAAGCACCTGAAAAGCACAAGAAGGAATAAATAGATGTGTTCAGTTTTCAAGCCAGATGAATTAAATGCAGGGGAGATGTATATTTATTCCCTCTTAATGAATTCTTGGGACAACGAACCCTTCAGAACACAGCAGAGGCTCCAAAAGACATTCTTCTGTATGGAAATCATGTGCTATGTAAGAACTTGTCCAACTAAATCACAGTTATGGTTTCCTCTTTCTTGCCTTCTCCCTTTGTTCTAGGTATGGATAGAATATATCTTTAGAAAAGTACCTCTCCCAGGTGTGGAATGTAGCCATTCAATAGATGAGCAGAGACACAATAAGACCTTTAAAAAAACCCAAAAGGACCCCAACAAAAACACCCTCACAGCACTCTATGTAAATTGAAGGCAACCAGAAGTTAAGAGTAATCAGCCGTATGGGGAAACTTCTGTTCATGTCACATGCAATACAGAATCTTTCCTCCTTGGAAGCATGTATCAGTGTTCCCAAGATCTTGGTTACTGGGGAAAGGGCTCAGCTCCCTGAAGCAGCATCTCAGTCCCACCAAGAACAGCAAATGCTAACTTGGGATAAGAGCATCAAGACAGCCATTCAAACAACTGGCTGATCCCACCCAGGTGCCTATTTTTAAAAACACACTCATGCATTCCAAGCCCTAGGAAAGAGTATGAACCACATAGTCTCCAGGTACTCACTCAGTATCAGCAAATATCCAGCTCTGTGGATTTTCCAAGCCTCACATGCCTTGCCTGTGCAGTCACCTTCACAGTTCTATTTCTTTGTGACTTTCTTATTTCCTCTTAAGCCCCTGAAATGTCCTGCAACAGTATCTTGTTTTAAATACAAATTAACCTGCAGGTTTATCCATGAGAATGAATGTGAATTGATGTTACATGTGCCATATCAAATGAATGCTCTTTATTTGCTAAACAGATGCTTTTTCTTCATTTTTATAATCATGGGAGAGATACTCAGAGTTCCCAGTGCTCAAAGGGAGTCATATAAACTGGTTTCTTCAGAGAAGCACCCTGTTCTATGAAAAGTTACCCCAAAGTACACCTGGCAATTCCTCAGTTCCTCCCTTACACCTCTGTTGCATCTGTGCACTCTTATTGTGTTGCATCCTCCCTTACATCTCTGGCTGCATCTCTAACAGTGGATAGAAGGGGAAAGCTTGTATGAGCTTCTGGAGAATCTAAGTACATGTTTTCTTGCCGGTGGTCTGTTTCTTGATATCTGAACTTGAAGTCTGGAAACATGTAAAATGATTGCACTGCACTTCTGGGGGCAGGGTGGTTATTTCACCTGGAAGTTGAAATAACTTTTGCTCTGTTTCAGAAGTGTAAAAAATATTTTGACCCTAAAGAGGGCATGTTGATTGTGAGGTAATTCAGATGATTACACCCAAGCTGCTGTAGCCTTTATACTAGGAAATATTTCCTAACCTGTCAAATCCTCTTTCCCTCAAGAGGAAAACATTCAGTAGTATTCAATTAGGACATTGTAGGATGTGAACAAAAGGAACATGTGGTCATGCTAGAACCTGATACTCGTGAGACAAACAAGACAGAGGATAACTGCCCAGGAATGATGGAAGGCACCAAGGATGAAACATTTGTATGTCAGCACCTTGCAAAGGTCTTCCAGCCTTGTGCAGCCCAGGAATTAGCAGTGTCATACGCAGTGGTTCTGAGGTTGGGGCTTTTCCTCAGTGAGTTATTTTCAGGGGAGTAAAACCTCAACTTTGAATGGCAACTTCTGAGTGACAAGATCACTAATGCAAGTAACCACTTGCCATCTTAAAATGATCCGAAGGGGTAACATTACAGCAGTGAAAATGGATTGGTTACTATTTCTCCTGATTAAGCAAGATGGAAAGAAAAGTTTTGGGTTAAAAACATTAATTATAGTTTTAATTTACCTGAAAAACATGTAGTTTACTAAGGGTAGAAAGTCTGACATGTAAATTCTGGATGTATTTCTCCACAAGTGGTTGGATGTGGCTGCATGTAGTGGTACATTCTCTATTGTTAAAATTGAGTGACTGAGACAGAACCCAATGTAAAGTGGTTTAAAGTTGCTTCTAATATTTGAGTAGCGCAAGTGTAGTTACAAGCTTTTCACCCCACCCTCCAACTTTCAGAGCTAAAATCCCCAAACAGTGAAGTGAGGGCTATTTCTGACATCCTCTTTCCCCTCATATAGTCATCCAAACTATAAACAAATGTTCCCTTGCCTGCCATACGGGCTTGTCTACACAAGAAAGTTACAGTGGTTTAACTGCAATGTGATTGTAAATCTGCTTAAATTGGTTCCAAATGTTCTGTGAATGCTCTAAGCCTGATTTAAACTGAAATGATAGCCCGGATAGTTTGTTCCACAGATTTAAAACCTGCATTTAAAATCGAGTTGGTTGTTGTGCTGCAATGTGGAAGACAATCTTAAATGAAGAATCAAGTCTGTTGTGATACTCTATTTAGAGTTGAAATGACTCTTTCTGAGAAAATGCTCCTGAGAGACTAGAGGCTGGGAGAGCCATATGCAGTACAGGGCTGGCTTGCTTTGTTCAATTCTAGATGGGTCTCTGGTGTCTTGTGAGGAAGCAATAGCTATGCTGTGCTTTCCAGTTCTTCCAGAGGGCTGACTACCAGTCTCGTAGATACTGGCTGGCTTGTGCCCACACTGCCCAGAGTCAGCACCTGCAGGAGTAGCAGGCTGACTGTCTTGCGGCCCTTTGTGCTTGGTCTGAGTAGGCCAACTGTGTGGAGCTTCTTTATGAAACTTGAAAGGGCTGGGAAGAATGAGGTTTGTGTTTGTAGCATTAGTGAGGTCTCATGTTGTGGATACAGCGCAAGGTAAGAGGATATTTGAGGGTACTAAGCCTACCAACATGATTTAAAGGACTACACATGTTGGGGGTGACAGTTCTCAGACTAGCTGTGGGCCATATGCAGTGAAAGGCATTTAAGAGCTTAAATGCTTTTGCTATTGGAAAATCTTTCTCATATTTAGATTAAAAGACTACTTCTCTTACCTCTTAGTACCATTGTTTAGCAAAAGTATTTTTCCCCCATCCAGGACCAAAAAGATCTGGGATACCACTCTGTTTCATATATATTGGTTAGTAGCCCTATTTCCTAGGTAGAGTTGACAAAAATCTGTTGTTACACCATAACGTTCAACGTTTCCAATTAACCAGCTTTTTGATATGCCAAAATTTCTGGAGAGGCAATCCCTCAACTTTGACTCACTAGTGTCCTGTTTACAGTGTTCCTCTCCCTTCCTAGCCAGGTAGGAATAAACCACTGCACTGTCAACTGCTGCACTATTTTCTGCTTCATGTGAGGGCTTGCACTTGAGCCCAGTGTTTTGAACCCACCTAAAACTCATAGTCAAAAGTTCTGGGCTGCCCCCAGAAGTGCAGTGCAATTGTTTTACATGTTTCCAGACTTCAAGTTCAGATATCAAGAAACAGACCACCGGCAAGAAAACATGTACTTAGATTCTCCAGAAGCTCATACAAGCTTTTCCCTTCTATCCCCTGTTAGAGATGCAGCCAGAGATGTAAGGGAGGATGCAACTGGAAGTGAGGAATTGCCAGGTGTACTTTGGGGTAACTTTTCATAGAACAGGGTGCTTCTCTAAAGAAACCAGTTTATATGACTCCTTTTGAGCACTGGGAACTCTGAGTATCTCTCCCATGATTATAAAAATGAAGAAAAAGCATCTGTTTAGCAAATAAAGAGCATTCATTTGATATAGCACATGTAACATCAATTCACATTCATTCTCATGGATAAACCAGCAGGTTAATTTGTACTTAAAACAAGTACTGTACTCAAAACTGCTGCATCAGATTTAGCCCAAAGAACAAGAGAAGAGGAAAGAGAATATTGTTAGTTAAATGTTTTAATTGCACTCAGTGTTAAGGTGTCTCATATGAGATGTAACACATACCCACAGAAAAGTTGTTTTTCATTTGTATTAAAATTTTCAAACCTTTCAAAGTTATTTCTAATACAGCACAATTATTCTTCTCAACACAGCACTAATTTAGAATTATAATCAACAATTTCAATGTTTGATAAAGCAGAACCATATACCATGAAGTAAATCCATTGCCACAAAGCCATTGATACCTTGGCTAATTAAAAAAAAAAAGACACACAAAAATACATCACAAAAGCGTATTGCAAGATATTTCTTATGACTGAAAGTTTCCCACTTGCCACAGCCACTACAAACATATTTCCCTGATCCCGCTCTGCATGCTTTACCATCAACATAACAAAGAGATTACAAACAAATTATAAAAATTGCAGTGTTCCAAAAAGCCACCAAAGACAGTTGCATCACAGCAAAGTGAGTAGCTCACCTTTTCACAATTACATCTTTAGTAATTCCTCCCATGCCTTACACCAGATTAGGACAAAACAAAACCTTTGTCAAAGTGATAACACTTATGAAATGATACCATCATAGCTGATACTACAGTTTAGTGATATGTTCAAGCTACTTACACTTATGGAAATCTTAAAATAACCTCTCAGCTACACACAGCTCAGTTGTCGGCATCTGAAGGCAAACCCAAGCCTTGCTCATGAAGACCTTCCTCTATAGAAGTAGTTAATCAGATCACCTTCCTCACTATTAAGAATTTTTTTTTAATATTAAGGTTTGAAGGTTCTAAAAAGTGTTTCTAAGATCACTACCTTTCTGTCAGTATCAAAATACAAAAGACAGGGAAACAGCAGGGTTTACACCTCTGAAAAGGTATGTTTTTTTCCAATCCTGGGATCTGGACTGTATAGAAATTCATCTGAGATAAAAGAACCGGCAAAGAGAAAGCACTTCCTCTCTTCTACAAAAATTAGGATCTGAACATTCAGATGGGTACCCTGTGAGAATTCTTCTTAAAAAGTAAAAAAAAAAAAAAAAAAATTTGAAAAGTACAAGGAGGAAAAATGTTAAAATACTTAAAAAGGAAAAGGGCGCTGTGCTTAGCAGTGGTTGCTGCTGAGAGTGAAGAGTGAACAGAAGCTTTTGGCTTTTTTTTCTTTGTTTTTTAAGTAAAGCCGACTTATAAGCCTTCTGCAAAGAGTTCTATAGTTGAATAATTTAGCCCATGGATGATGCTTTATTAATGGCATGCGTCAGACGTTATCACCGGAAAACTGGATAGAAGCCCAGATGTCTGCTTTAAGACCATTTTTATTCCCTACGTTTTCAAAACGTTGCATGGGGCTTTAGCTGCACGATTCAGACGAACTTAATGAGAGTCATGCAGCTATGCCTGTGTTTGTTGCTTTGAAAATAGAGAAGCACTGGTTTGGGTTCTGCTTTTCTGAAGCTCTCCCTGGAGTGATTTAAAGGTGTTTTTTCCTCTCAGTCTTTTCTCTAAAGGTCTTCTACACTTCACCTCACCATGTCTGACAGATAAAGAGCTGAAAGTTTGGACACCTCATTTCTTTTGAAGACTCTAGTACTCTGGCCTTGTGTGGTACCATGAAACCAAACAGTAAACTGCCAGGCAATTAAATTTAGCCCATTGTATGTATGTGCTCAATTTAACTGCAATGGGTCACTCCAAATCAGAACAATGCTGTGGGCACTCAGCAGAGTTACAACTTGGTATCAACATATGTCATTTATTATGATTGATTAGTACTTACTGTAAACCATTTTAATACCCACACATGATCAAACTTAATATAGGTTATTCAGGTTCAAATCAAAACTTCAGTATATATATATTGTATTACATACCACACATTCTCTATTGGAAAGCCATCCCATAAATCATACATTAAGGAAAAAGAGAACCATACATATGTATAATTTACAAGCTATTTAATAAAACAATTTTGCTGTATTTCTGTGGATAAGCTATAAGAATAATTTTACTGCATTCTCATCTTTTCAAATAGCTGAAAATACAGATTTTCTGATTTTCTCTTATTTTCTTAAAGCATGAGTGTTCATCTTCCCCTTTCTGAGTTTATGAATTGGCTGCTAAAGCAAGGGCCCACCCCAGTCAGATGGCAGTTTGCAGATCTGCTTTCAGGTCCAAACAAATTAAATCTGATAAGGAATCAGGACTTCATTTTAATGTCTCAATTCTGCAGTGACATTGCAACAGAAGAGTAAAGAAGAATATGGAGACTCACTTTTACATCTTCAATGCTCATATTTTACAGAAAGAAATGATACAAGACACCATGTAAATACTTAAGTTTGTAACAGGTTCTGAGAGAAAGAGCAAGCAACACGAGCAGAATCACTTCAGGGAAGCCTAGATGAGAAAACACAAATATTGCAAAGAAAAAAGATCTGCTGTGGTAGGCCAGCAGGAATAACTTTAGAGAACAAACAACTGCAGCACAAGGCTCCCTTTCCTTCATACAGGAAAGATTGACATGTAAACCAACACTAATGATGCATAAGCTACACTTCTGAATTGTATGCATAATCTGTGTGATAATTACAAAAGCCATGACCCCCTAGAAAACACCCTCCAGAAGTTTAGAGATCCTCCTGATCCTGACCAGTGGTAACATCATAGAGACTATCACAGGCATGACAATGAACCTGTAGGGGGTCATTAACTTCTTGTAGGGTTTAGCTGGAATGGCATCTTCTCCAAGTTTCCTGCATTTCCTAAGACTCCCCCCCGCCCCAGGCTCTAAAGAGACTCATTCTTACTGAAAGTGCACAAGCAGGACATCTTGTGTCACCCTAATGACAATCTGTCATCCTTCAGGAATTCTCTAGTTATCAGTTTTGGATATTATTGATTAAATTATTTAGTGCACTGGAACACCATGGAATAAGACCTTTCTATATTCAGGTGCATTAGGCTTTTGTATTCTTTATGGGTTTAAGCACATGTCCAGAAACAGGTCAGAAAGACAGGCAAACAGCCTTGAGAGATAATGTGCCACCAGTGCACAGAAAAACTTATGAAATTGCCCCAATTCTTCCCCAAACAGTAAGTATGGGATTTCCCTCCTAATTTAAGTGACTACAGAAAACCAATGGTACTGAAGGTCAGTTTTCTGGTGTCTGCCAACAAGATGGCCTTTCGACAAAACTCTCTTCCAACATTAAATCAATATCATCTCAAAAACATGCACATTTCCTAGAATAAAAAAAAAAACCCAAAATGCAGTATCTTCAAGCTCTTCTTGACCTTTATGTCAGTAGTTTACCTTAAACTTTATATTACTATTTAAAGCAGGTGTCAGTACAATAGAGAAGTGACCACAAATGACTTGTTGCTGCAAAAAGTTGTCATTCTAGGAAAAAAGGAAACAGTGAGATGGCTGAGTTTAACTTTTTCAGCAACATCAAGTAGGGACATTTTATAGTCATACCACAGAGCCAATTAATTTGGCTGCATCAGAATAATTTTCCTAAGGCTACAGATATAATTTAGAAGATTTTATTCATATCATAAAATTCAGTAAATAATTGTTGTTTCAGATTTTGGGAAATAACCACCACAAATTGAAATAATGAAAATATTAATTGCAATACGCTTGTTCTACTCTACTCCTTTTAAATTTTCATTAGCAACTGATTTCTTTTAAAGATGAGGAATACTGGGAATTACTGAGTCTGACACACTGCAACTAATGTCTCCTGTTGTACATACAATGGGGATTTCAAAATAGTTTGGGAGCAGGTTTAAGCAAGAGCAAAGCAAACACAGAAACAGCTCCTCTTTGAGAAATACATCAAGGATACAAAGAGACATGCATCCAAGGGATTCAATTCAAAATGCTTTTTAGGAAATAGCTGAAATTCACTAATCACTGATAGAATATGCTAAGCTATTAACTCTCAGATGGAACTGTGCTGGACTTACAGCTGTTTGAAGCACTAAAGAGAGACCTGTAAGTCTGTTTAAATTTTGGTACTACTAAAACTTTTGTGTTTTTTTTTACCTGCTCCTCTTCCCCAACATAGTCTAACAGCTGTGACTGACAACTTTTATAAAAGTATCTTTCTGCTTTACAGCAGACATTAAACATTTTTATGGCTGTTAAGGCAAGACACCTTCAGGTGGTGCACACAAAACATGCACATTCAATTCTGAAGGAAGCCTTTTATGGTTTGGAAGGAAAAACCTATGACAGAACAACACATACATTTCTAAGACAATGCCTTAAACCTCTAATTCTCTGATGGAGTTGCAATCAGTCTCAGAGGATATAGCAGTGAGCACTTGAACAATGCTGATATGACCCCAGATTATTTTTTAGGACTTCCTAGAACAGTCTGGCAAAACCAGGTATTTCATGATTTTGGGGACACTGCTGCATGAGCCAGGAGTTCAGTGGGGAAAGTGTACAACCCTCAAAATTTACACCAGCTGTGCAAGTGTTGACAAGAGACAGTAAGACTTTCTAATTTGGGGGGGTTTTTTTGTTGTTTTGGGTTTTTGTTGTTTTTTTGGTTTTTTTGCAGCATTCTCTCACAAGATTGCTCTCAGTACCAAACTGCACAAGACAAGGCCAGGACAACTTCATATTTGCAATGGAAGCAAGAACTATTGAAATGCAATATAATAGCCATTTTTTGGGCTATCATTCTTCATATACTGTTAAGCAGCCAGCCATCTGCCAAAACTGCTTTTTGAAATGAGATAGATACTCACTACAGGAGTTTATGTGACTGATGCCAGTGGGGCAGGGGGAAATAAGTGGAGCCTGGCAGGTGAAGATCTGTTTGTCCTCATTTATTAGAATTAAATAGTAATTGCTTCTGTTCAAACAGAAGCGAGCAGACATTTGCTGCCCACCAGACTGGCTTCTGGCTATACCTCCAAATAGAGAAATATGATAATTAAAGTCTTACCTATCTTCATTATTTTTAACGTGTCAGCAGATGTAGGAGTACTGCTAGACTTTATATTACAGAAATGTATGCAGCAGCAACCTTCCCCACAAATGAGAAACATAACCATGGGCTGACAACCCCAAGTGGAGTTTATCGTACCCAGCACTTGTATCATTTATTGCAGCTTTGGACCTGCAATAAAAAAGTGCAGATTTACATTTTCTTTACATTTTAAGAAACCAGTAACAAATTTAGTAATGAATCTCAAGTGGATACCAATGTGGGTAAAGGGAGCACCTGAAATTTCTCATTACATGAGTCCCCACTGACACACCAGTAAAACAAGTGGGAAGACAGAATCAGTCAACACAACCAAAACACCCACCCAAGAAACCAGTCAGCCAGCAACACCCAGATTATGATGCAGTCAGCTACATGAAGAGTGACAGGCAATGACCAACAGAATTGTGCTGAGTTTCTCAAGAAGAGAGATCTCAGGAGATTATAATTAATTGATCTGGCAACCTGCTCTATAGGGAACAAAGTCATACTAAAAAAATAAAAAAAATCAAGCGTTTGGGCTGACAGACTTTCACACTCATGAGTAGTTCTCAGTGAGCATGGTTATCCTAATAGTGAGCAGGAATAAATCTCAGTCCTTAGAAACAATGTAGGTACCAGCAGTGTATTTGGGTGCCAAAATCAGCATGCTGAAAGTTGCTTTATTCTGTGTGTCACCCTTTTTAAAAAGCAAACAAGGTAAAGACTTCATTGCTGAAGAGACAACAGTTGTTCTCCTCAGGAAGGGAGGTAAATTGAAAGGGAGAGCTTTGTGCCTGCCCAAATGCCACCTCCCCTCCTCCCCAACCACACTGGTCTTTACAAACCCCACAGAGACCCTTCACAGACCACCAACACACACCCCCCTTCCTTCACCACGTCCAAGAAAGGAAGGTTTGCCAGGCTTACTTGCAACTTTTTACATTCCCAAAAGCCACATACATACGGATTTCCAGTCCTAATCCATATTTTAAAATGTTCCACTTTCATTTCTATGCCTTCCCTACAACACTTTCTCAGCAGTATCCGTCAGTTTGAAGCGAATGGCAACTCTCATGCCTGGCAACTCTCTTCTTTCATCCCTTGAAGCACTGTCCTGGTTTTAGGTAACATGTCTGCTTCTTCCCCTAGATTTAATGCTCCTACCTTCTTATTTCAACTCAGCATAAATCAGGGGCTGCTTAAAAAGTAGTAGTAACTGCTTCCAGAGAAACCAAGTCTGCCAGAACTTTCTCTGCTATCATTTTATCTCTCCTCCATTGCAGAAATAGCTTGTATTTTAGCACAAACCAGCTCCTCCTTGTTGCCCAGATGGCCTAACACACATTCTTAAAGATTTCCCCATACATACACCCCACAAATCTCACACCATAAAATCCAGTAAGCGTGCATACATTTTGCTAAAATGACAGTCTCTGATGCATTCTTGGTTTTTGAGAGATCGCAGCTTCTCTATGCACATCAACAACATGTGACTGACATAGGGAAAGGTTTTCTTGTTCAGATATATCTTTGGGATTAAGCATCACTTTTCAACTTCCTTCCCTCTTCTTCCCCAGGTCTGTGTTTGGAATGTCTTTGAGTAAAAGATATCCTGACAGCCCAAAAGGGAAATAATGGTTCATTTTAAGTTCCCAAGCAGTTATGCCATGGAGATTACTGGGGATATCATGAAAACCAATTCATCCCCTTCATTTGCTCCCCCTCTCCAAATTTTGTCTTTTCTGCAGATATACATACACAAAGGCTCCCATCTTAGCTTACTAAAATAACATGTAAAGTCTGACAAAAAGCCTATATCTCTGTCAGAAGAGCTGGTCCTTTCTCTTGTCCAAGGGCTCCTGTGCACATCAGGAAGGTCATCTGGCTGAATTCTAACCTCAAAGAGCCCATCCTGCAGCTGTGCAAACACTAATGCCTTGGCAAGGAAGAGAGGAGAGAACACGCCCCTGGGGAGACACGAAGACCAGACTGCCCTTTGAATGGCAGTGCACGTTCATGTCAGATTAGAGCACGGCCCAGTTGTGGATTCAAGTGATGGTCAAAGCACAGCCCAGTGACAGGTACAGCAACGTCCATGACACTGCAGGAGGGACTGGGACTCTCTGAGGGAAGTGGCACCTTGGAGGTGAACACTGCACAAAGCTCCCAGTGGAGAAAGCTGCTGGACCCACTGCAAGAACACGGCATGGATCCACCAACACGGACCGCAGCAAACAAGGACTAATAATGCCACTATACAAATCACAACTTGACATTTCCTAGATTTTCCTACGTATTCAACAACAGTAAACAAAAGAAAAACAGGGGAAAGTGGAGCAAGTCAACAGCCTATCCCCATACTGTCCATTAATCAGGACATATTAATGGGCATAAACACATTTCCAAGTAGTACAAACCCACAGGTCATTTTTAAGGCTAATGAATACGAGCTGACACAAAGCACAAGTTGAGTGTCACATTGCTTTGCTGCTCCAGACGCCTGGCACTCCTTGGCAACAAAAGGGAGAAAAGGTCAAGACACTGTTAGCAAAACGAAAAGGGAGACTCACTTTTCTACCAAAATTGAACTTGACAGTAAATATCATCACAAATAATGCTGAGAGGTTCAGGTGTTACTGACTACAGAGGGTTTAATCTTATGCTGCTATTGAGCTGTCTATGTGTTTTAGTCAGTTACCATTAATAAAATCAATCTGCAGTGTCATTTACTAACAAAGATGGCATTATTTGGCGTTGGATGAGAAAACAGTATTGGATATCTTTTCTAACACATAAAGCATTTACACAGTTCATAATCCATACTTTTTCTGAATCCTTGCAGGAGCTAGATACAGCTAAGGCTGATAGATTCCCTCTCCTCCCTTTCCAAATGCATTCATGCAAAAGCAGTGAAGGAAAGAAATCCAGCAAGAAGAAAGAAAGCAAAATAATTTTGTCACATCTAAAAGCTGGCAGACCAAGTTTTGACCTTCTTCACTCTTCTGAAAGCAGGAAGCCACCAGTGGTCCCTCATGTCTTTGTCTTGATGGAACAGAAACAGAATGCAACATACACCCAAACACCCACCAAGAACACTTAGCTCTTGTTTTGCGATGGAATGGGCCCCTCTGCCTTTTGTGGTACAGTTTTGGGGTTTTAGCTTAAGCCCATGATTACTGACATTGATACTACACATTTAAGCACACCCACTAATGTGCTAAGAAGATGGTTGTCTCAGTCTTTAAGTATTAGTTCTGAATCTCCTCTCCCTTGTCTGCCACAGACCTTGTTACACTGGGCTGTGAATCCTGGCTCAAAAAAAAAACCAAAAACCCCCATTGGTCCAGGATGCCTTAATTTCACAGCAGTTACACTCAAATTCCAATGGCTCACACAAGGAATCAGGTTCAAAATAGTGAGGAAGAGGAGAAGTAACAAGACAACATTCTGAATTGTCAATGCAATATAAGGGGCAGGAGCTACAACAGACTAATTTTTGACATCTCAGTGAAGGAAAGCAGATAACTCAAAAGTAATACTACCAGTAAATAGCATAATGTGCTATTTGTAGTGCATTTTAACATGTTCTAAATGATTTTGTTGAGAAGAGAGAGAGGAGATGCAGGGAGTTACAAAAAGCAGTTGAATACTCTCTAGAGCACAGAAATAACCAGAAGCGTATCAACAGTCATAGCTATCTGCAAGGACTCAACATCAGTACAGAGGGAAAAGATAAGCTGTTTTGGGCAGGTTACCCAAAGCTTTCACACCTGCTGTGGGCTGTCACACAGGCTGATGCCTCCTAGTGCCTATTCAGTTAAGTGACACAGGATTCCCACATTGGAAGGGAGACTCTCAAGGGCACTGAGTGACAACACCTTTTTTTCATGTCCCTAGCCACAGAGCTCTATCTCCTGACAGGGCAGCTGTCCCTTCGGTCAGACCACTGAACTGGTTTCACAGTAGAAGAGGCTGTAAAAGCACATTTGAAACCACCACCTATGCTGCTCCAGATTTACTCTGCATACTGATCATGGAAGACATAGTATAGTTTTTACCTCTGACCCTGCTATAGTAAAAAAATTGGTTCAGGATCATGAACTTGGGCAAACAAACACTCCAAAGCTATACTCTAGATTTTTTCTTTGACGAACTAAGATACATTTTATTTTAAATCCTTCACATGCGCTTAAACTAGGTTACAGATGCCTTTTATGCATCCCAAGATAAAACAATCTCTAGTGGTTAATTAGTGAAACTGGATAGAGGTATTTCTATCATTAGTGCTCATCCAAGAAAAATGGCAAAATTATTTTCTAGCAGCATTTAAAAATGGAAGCTGTATTCAGTTAAATTTGTTCTCTGCCCTAGCTTCTTTGGGTCACGAGCATATAAACCCAAGAAACCTCAAAATAATCAGGACCAGCTCAGTTCATGATACATATACTGAAAAGAAATTCTATATTCCAAAAATTTGGTGACCCTACATTCCTGAGCTAGGATTCAGAAGGATTTTGGAGTTGTCTATGAAGTGGTATTAAGACACAAGGAGTTATTAATTAATTGATTGCATGCATCTGTGCTAAAAGGACTCCCTAGAAAATCTGATCTTTAGAAACACGCTCTAGCAGTGCCTCCAAAGATGCCAGAAAAATGCCTTATCAAAATTAGAAAGGAAAAGCTGACAATGAGACTGCTGTTGGAGCTCAGGTAAAATTAGCTTTTTTGCTTAACTTGCCAAGAAGGAAGGGGCAAAGTATGAGTAAAAAGCTTCAAGATGATTGAACACTAAACAGAATGTTTCAGTGTCATGGTCAAGTCTCTTACACTCAAAAAATACCAAGCTGTAGCCTGACCTTTTTGGTGGCAAGCAGCTGGCAGCCAGGCAGACTTCAGTTCAGGCAAGGGAAATGCAGCCCACACAGACCAGCACTTCTTGTGCTCACACAACAACATCCCAGCATGCGGCTTGGAACAAATAAACTCACTTGATTTCCAAACAACTGCCCAGAAAGTAGAAGATGCAATTACTGTTCAGTCACTTCGGTGAGGCTGCTCACAGGCAAGCCACCGTGCAATTCCAAAAGTGGGCTCCAAGCTGAATTCCACACTGTGAAATTGCACAAAAGCATGACTTGTGAATCAGTATTATACCTTGTCAGCAGCATTTCCAAACCCTCTGTCACTCTGAAAAATGTTTTACAAAGAGCTGTGCAAAAACAACTGCAGCAACCTCCTTTTCACACCTAGGCTAAGCAGTGTTTTAAAATACGAGGCTAACATCTGAGTGTAACTGCAGCAGATACAGCTAATTGAGTAGAAGTAATTCTGCTTTTCTCTCCCCTGGAAGACTGAAGTCTCCCAAGCTGTATTGAAGTAACAGAACACAAACACTTACGTGGCCATTTTAATGCCAGTGCCTCAAAGCTGAACAGGAGAATTAGTTCCAAACACTGTTCCAAATTGTCAGCAGTCACCAGCACCAGAGCAAGTCCTCCTCAGCCTGCCTTCTAAGGATTGTGTATTACCATTGCCAAAACCACTGATCTCTCTGGTGACCACCAACAGGACCCGAGGGAATGGCGTGAAGTTGCGTCAGGGGATGTGTAGATTGGATATTAGGAAAAGGTTTTTCACCCAGAAAAACCTTTTGGTGGTTGGGCACTGGAACAGGCTCCCCAAGGAAGTGGTCACAGCACCAAGCCTGACAGAGCTCAAGAAGTGTTTGGAAAATGCTCCCAAGCACATGGTGTGACTCTCTTGGGGATATCCTGTGCAGGGCCAGGATCTGGACTTGGATGCTCCTTGTGGGTTTCTTTCCAACTCAGCTCATTCTGTGATTCTATGAAAAGCAAGTAAATGGCTGTAGAAAGGCATTTTGAAGATTGCTATTAGGAGCAATGAGGTACAGGTAGAAATGGAGAAACCAGACATCCTCAGCAGCCCCCTGGCTTAGCTAACAAAAAGCCAAACAGACAAGAAACCCTGCTCCACATATGCAGTATGCATAGGACCTTACTTTGCTCTCAGTTATTCCCATGCAGATGAGGAATGTCTCTACTAAAGGAAGTCCATTTACAGGGGCATAGGCCAGAAAGAAAATCAGCACAGGCCCAAAGGATGTATTTGTGAATAGATGTATCACCACATATGCATCAATGTATCTGTAGCGTTGGATTTTAAAAAAATCTTCAAAATCACCCTTTCAGTGTAGAACAGCATTGCTAAACTCAGCATTCAAGTACTAAGCACAAGTAATTCCATTATAAGGTTTATTTACACTTTCAACACCAACATAGATTTGAAATTTAACCTTCTCTGTACCAACAAGTAATGTAATGTGCACTGAATTAGCCTAGATGAAAGTATTTTTATTAAAGCAACAGGTTATCCAATAATGAATCAGAGCAGTCAATGTTTTCGAAGTCAATGCTCAACGCCATAAGAAGAGTTATATTTTATGTGAAAACTTTTAGCTTTTGGAAAGAAAGCTGGGCTGAAATTATCAACAGTGAACTCTTGAATTTCAAAGCTGGTTTTGTGATTAAAAAAACCTAGGCTTGGATTTTCCTCTTTCATAATATAGGTTTATCTTCCCTAGTAAAAGCTTCTCCACATCAGGCTCTCTCTCTTCTAAACATGAACTTGTATTTTTATTGGTGACATAGTTACAGTGAAGAAACATTTACTGACAGGATTCTGGCTTTGAAAAACACACTGTTCTGCAGATGACTAAATGTTTCACATTGAATGTCCTCAAATTTAGAGAACAACATTATCATTGTTTGGATATAAGCCCACCAAATTATGACTTGTAAATTTTTCACACCAAATGAAGCATACATTTTACCAACAGGAAAAAAAAAACCTATCACTCTGCCATTCATATACCTCTTACGTAAGCGTACACAACAAATTGATCCAGGCACTCAACATACTCTGTGTCCAATAAAATATCAGAGTAGATCTCTTCTTGAAGTGATCTATTGCAGTGTGTACTGAACCTGATGGGTATTTCATCTAGAGATTTTGAGACCATGCAAAGGAACCTGATTTATCAGTTATAATATCTGGAATGTTAAAAAATTACAGATAGTGTTGGTTGCAGGGTGTAATCAAGGCAGTGCTCATAAATTCAGGGCAATGCTGATAGTTTCCATCGTGCTTGGGAAACAATCAAAGCCAGCCGTTACATAGCTGGGCCAGTTTGGTTTTCTGGGAAGATGGACTGCTCTCTCATGATTCAATTCACTGTGCTGTGCATAGCACTACAAAAAGAAAGGAAAACTAGCACAGATTTATCTTCATGACTGATTCCTTGGAAACTCTTGGGATTAACATGCTCAATTAGGAAGCTAAAAAACAAGAAGTCAATCACGGATTAAAGTTGATGAGATCAGCCTATACTCAATGCTGAATTTCTTCAGACAAGAGGAGCGTTGAAACAGAGAATAAATTGTCAGTAGCAGCATATAAACCAGGTACTGTAAAGAATTCAGATACATTTTTAGGAACAAAAAGCACAGCACTATCTGGACAATTTTGGATTAGGTTGGAAAATTGTATTTTACAATATTCCAAGAACTTTGGCAGGCTCTTTGTAGAATCTGTTTCCTGTAACTATTGCTACTAAAGAATGTTTCCTTGAATTGGAGCCTGCAATCAGCTTTTTTGTTGGGCAGGAAGGGGATAATGTTCTGTGTTGCCCTAGGCCTTCTCCATGTTAAACCTGTGTACAAGGCTGATGAACAGTGCAAGAGAAAAATAAGCACATATGTAAGACCTGCTTTTCCACAAATTGTTCCTCACATGGTATTCATTCCTGTGTTTTCCATGTCTTCCAAGTTCTGTACTATACCTCCCAAAAATATTCTGCACTTTTTGAACTGATTAACATTACCTGAGCTGAGAGGTTTGGAATTCTTTTCTTTAACATGTTTCAAAACCAAATAAGAACAGAACAAAAAAAGATTCTCTTTCTGGATAGGCTTCAGTTACCTTAAGACAGACCTCCCAGTACTGCTGCTTTAGACAGGTGATGTCACAGGTCCTGTGACATACCTGCCAGTCCCATACTGCTCTCCACAAGCCCAGAGCCTCCACAAAGGTTATCTACATGGACACTCATATATCTCTCTCAGGCACCTAATTTAAACCTGATACCAATCTTAAGGACACAGAATCCCACCTTTTGTCTACCTGAAAGCACCTGTCTACAGAGAATAAGTTACTTATTCAGGATACGTATGCATTTGTGAGAATCCAAATCTAGATTCCCAAATGATATAAAACAGAAGTCACACACGCATTCCTCCTTTGCTGCACCATGATAAGAGCATTGTGCTAAGCTTACCACAGCAACTGAGTGCATGCACAGAAGTAATGATTATTAAATGCCTACTGGCATTTGAAGCAGCAACTGAATAATTTGAGTAAGAACACAAGACAGCTGGCTGCCTTCATTCTTGTTATCCTTGTTAGAAAGTTTTGCAACCAGATGTTCTTACTCTTAATTTAACACTGGGGGAAAAGACTGCTCTTATTTTTTAAGAAAGTTGCTTTATATGACAACAGTTATAGTACTACAGTCCTTAACTTACTGCAAAAATCCCCACACTTAAGGTTTTCTATTGCCTGGCTGTAACCTAAGAGTGGCAAAGTCAATTGGAAACATAAAGCACAGTGATGCAGGTAGAAGTCAGATCATATAAATCAGGGATAAGCACACAGAAGCACTAGAGCTGTATACTTTTTAGTACCATAACATACACTCATTTCTGCCTACTATGTGGAGAAGAGTTGAAATTCCCATGCCTGCTTTCCATATTTTTTAAAATACCTGTTTTGGTTGATGGGAAAGCAAGCAAACAGGAAAAACAAATGCAAGGTCTCATGCAGCAACATTTCATGTGTGCTTTTGCAGCCTGTGCTATCAGCCTGTCTGAAGTGGTGACCACTAAGAGTGTGTGGAGCACTTGACAGCTCTCATTGCCAGACCTTGCTGACTCACAAAATCACCTCTTATTTAAAAGCCTGTTTATCTAAGGATTGTGTTTACTCAGAGCTTTTGAAACTTGGAAATTCAGCTCGAAAAGAAAAATTATGATCTTAGCGTTTTGCCATTTAGTATGTTTATCTTGTTTAACGCTGCTCACATATTAGACTTCCCTTTCAGCATCTACAGGGAAACAGCTTTCTAATCTAGGCTTACAATTTAGCTCTGGATTTTTAATGTAGAAATTAAAATTATGCAGCAACCAAGGTATGTACATGATACTCTCCCCTTCCCACCTGCCATTCATTTCTCTGTCATGGCCCTACATGGCCACACCTTGACATGGGGCCATCTCTTCCCACCCTTGACTCATTCAGCAATATATAACACAAAAGTGCTTCATATTAAGTATGTTTTGAAAAATCAACATGCTCCAGTGAAGTACTGAGCACATTTTTTCTGCACACTGAGTTGGCCTGAAAGCTATCTTCCATGCTACTGTTTCCACAGAACCATTCCCAAAGGTCTTGAACTCTTACCTGATATTTCTGGTAGCACCTTTGATCTTGCTATGTTTCTACTTCTCCAAGTATGACATGAAAGCAACATTCCTGTATTCTTTTACATTTGAAATCAGCTATATTTCAAAGTTCTGACATCAACAGGACAACTTTATATCATCTCCAGTTAAACATATCTGCTTAACAGATGTAAAACAGATCTTTTGTTTCACTACTCAGTTTGAAGCCAGCTACGTAAGTAATTGAACAAAATGGTATTTTGTGAGTATGGCCAGGTACTTGTCTGTCAAATCTTTAAAAGCCAAAACCCTGTCACTGATCTTCTGCTAGGATGATGCTGAATGGTTTGCTTTCCTTACAAAGGGATTTAGTGCAGACTGCTAGTGCATGCAGACATGGGAAATACAGGAATGGACACCAAAGAGAGGGCTTTATATTTGCATTTCATCCCTGCAACCATCTTGGTAGCTTTCCATGTAGATTCCCCTACCACTCCTAGGACAGATCCAGCATGGGTAGTCAAGAGTGGGGAAGAAGCAGCAATTAATCTATCAACCAGCTCTGTGGATGGAAAAGCTAGATTCTGCACCCCTTTTGATAGGTGAGTCCATAAGTAAGGGAACCTCAACTTTATACCCTGAACCACCTTGGCAACAGTGATACAGAAGGGTTCAGGAATCGGGCTAAGAATCACACCAAAAGGACGTGAATTTCCAGGATCTGCTTCTCTTTGCACTTTTTATTTATACTTCACTGAGCTTTGTATTTTCAAAAACCAATGGGAGAAATCAAGAGACTGGCAGGAGGACAGTGATGAAGAAATGGTAAAGGAGAGACCAGGCTAGAGAAAGGAGAGGAACATAGTTTCCAGCTATTAAGCCAAGATAAAATCATTTTCAGATTTCACTATACTTTATTACTTTGATGACTTAAAATTCACCTCCTGAAAAATTTTAGGAGGGCCTTTTCAAGAGAGAGGGAAAATACACTCATCCCCATTGCCCCTGCAATCACTAAATCACAAGGCCTGCTGTCTGCTATACCACGTCTCTAGCTGCATGGAGCTATCTCAATATGGAAACACATTTTAGTCATCAAAGCAGCTGAAAACAGCTCCTGGGCCCTTGTCTCTCCAGAAAGAATCAGACACTGTAGAAAGGTAAGCACCAGCCTTAACCCCACAGCACCTCCTAGGAATAAAGCCCATGACAACAATTACCTGAGTATACTTTTCACAAAACTCCAAATTCTGTATTTTAACCCAGAACCCAAAAAAACCCTGGTAAGTTTAATGTTTCAGAGATGCAACACTTTAGATCCTCCAGGTATAAGTGTACCTAACTGGTATCAAGATGAACTTGTAATATACGAGGGGTTTTAGTATACCAACATTGGGATGCTAGGAAAGGAGACAGCAATACGTTCTTCTCAAGCATTTACCATTGTTTAATTAAGTTATATCTTAATGCCTTAACTTGCATGCCTCTGCAAGTTCTGTCCAGATGTCCTGCTGCCAAGCTAGACCACCACCTCTTCCTTCTCTCTGGTATTTGCAAAGTATCAGGGAATAAAAGTTATGATGGCCCCAGTGCCTCTCTGCTGCAAAAGCCATTTATATAAGGCTTACTATATCTATTCCTCAGGTGTTAAAACTCCACTGAAATAAAACAGATACAGTAACAAAGGTATAACTGGCAGTCATATTCATGATGTGCTTTTTCATTCAACTTTATAAATATTTACTTAATACAATCCTTCTGAAGATAGGAAGTAGCTCAAGTTCAAATCCCTGTTTCATTACAATGCTAAAAGGATATTCCCCATTCACCACATATCCAAGCAGAAAGTATGGGTAAATATTAAACTTGTCCAGAGCACTGGGAAACAATCAGGAACACACCATATACACAAGCAACAGTGCAGAAGTGCCAGGCATTTAACTACCATTCTCTCAAGTTGGAGGATTTATTCCCTCATGAAATATCTTTCATGAGCATCATTTCATACCACAGACTGATCAGCACTGCCAAGCCTCACAGGACATACACAAAACAACCTCTCTCTCTTTGTGTAAAGCTAAGGAGGGAATTAAAGATCTCCTCTCTCTACCCTGTATCCCTAGGATAACAAAACTGGTGTCTCTTGGGTTTCCAGGCAATTTGGCTAGTTTTACGCAGTTTTGGAGGGGAAGTTCCTTAAGGCTGCTAGTAAAGGAAACTCACCAGGGAAAACCAAACTGAGATCTTCCCATTGCTGCAGGACAACAAGGTGATTTCTGTCACTTCATCTCCCTTAAAGCCTTAAACTTGCTCCCAACTTCTATGCAGCACAAGCACAGACAGGTAACCGAAGTGCAGGGCTGCATCTTGTAAGACATTTTTCAGCACTCAGGTGTTGGATGGAACTGACTTCTCCTCAGTCATGGACATGAGGAGACACAAAAGCTCACTTGGCTCAGGACAGGATGCAGAAAGACCTGAACACAGCCTGAGACAGTGGAGAGAACCTCTGACCTCATATTCCCAGATACTGGATGTTGTCCTATAGAGATGCCTGGCTAATAAAATTCCACCCTAGGGTACAATACTTGAGCTACCTCAGGATGGAGGTCCCAGAGAACTCCACTTGTATTCAACCCCTTGCACAGCTGCTTATACTGGAAGGCATAGTTTTGCCATACAACATGTGATGCAGAACTTAATTTACTTGTCAGACTAGAGTAAAAGAAACAAAGACATATTGTGCTATAATAAGCTAGAAGCAGGACTTCTAAAACTAATTTTCAAATAGAGAAAAGATTCCTAGCAGGAAATCATGGAGCTATGAGGCATTTTCTGAAAAGTTCTGGCAAAACCCCAGCAATGGCCAGCCATGCTCAATAAGAAATACTAGAAGAGTTCTTTTTCAAGCTATTTATATTTTCTTTGCACAATAACAAATGTTGGTATCTCCAACAGCATGTAAAAACCTTTACTAAAAACATGATGTACAGGATAACCCTCTTGCAGTAGACTAATGAGTGTTGAAATTTTAACAGATAACAGATGATTCAGAAATAGCACAGGAAAAGTGGAACAAGTTAGTGGACAATATTTGTTCTCTCATGTCATACACAGAAGATGATCAAACCCTGATGGAGTCAGGAATACTGACCACTCTTGACTTACTGAGTAGCAAAATATTACTCACTCACTATCTCCTCTAATGGATATAACTACCTGCCTATTCAAAAATGTTGCAATTTTCTGTTAACACCATTCATGGCTGCTCAACAGTACAAAAAAATAGAAAACCTAAAATACATGCACACATCTTAATAAAACTGATGCACATTGTGGAAACTGGT
>WAAE01008951.1:0-15073 GCA_013400495.1 Nicator chloris | reverse complement strand
CTTTCTTTTTTCTTTCTTTTTCTGAGGCATAAAACTAGACTTTTATTTCTTTCATTGACCATTAGGAGCATTCAGATTTACAGGATATACATCATGTATTTTTTACCTCTTGAGAGACCTCTTAAAGTCTTCATGATTATTAAGAACTAGAGGCCATATAGCCCATCATTCCGAAAAGTTCTCTTTCACACCTACTGTTGTCTTGTCCATTTCAGAACAATTTGTGAATCCTAAAAACAGCCAGAAACAAAGGTCACAAGAATAAAGGTTTAGGCAACATATCTGTCAGTGCAGTAAAGCTTGCTGCCAGTATTTGTTTGTAATTTAACCCTGCATTTTACTATCATATTCACATAATTAATTCTGATCTGTAAAAAATTGTTCTAAATAATACTTAGAGCAACTGCATAAATTTCAGAGTATATGCAGCCATTCTTGTGAAGCTATAATTACTGAGATTAGTGCTGCAGTAGTTACTTTTGCTCTGGGACAGGCACAGCCCTTGCAGCTTTGCCAGAACTGGCTGGATGTGGCTGTTGCTTGAACCCTAAGCTGCTAGTTACCACCACTCAGCTGAAGCAGTGAGCATGAATGTTTCTTTCTCCTTTCAATCTGAAGTCAAAGAGATTTGTTAACCCACAACAGTGAGGGAGTGTGAATTAACTATTATGTGGGGTCATAGGTTGGAGGCGGACACACGACTCACCAAAGCTTCATCAACAAACACCATGGTTTATTGTTCAGAACCTTCTTTTACAGGGGGTTCAAATTTCCCGTGCTTGGACAGCTGATTGGTTGGGACCTCTGCACCATCCAGCTCCCTGACCAGTGATATGTCTGCATTCAGGATTGAACAGGGTTGGCTGGGGATCCCCTGTTTAGGTTTGAATCCAACCTATCCTTGCCTTATCCAGGGACTTGTTTTGTATTTAGACTGGTCGAGTTTGGGTGTCTGATATGGCCATATTTATCTGGCAGCTACAGACCAGCTGCAGCCATAACAATTAAGCTGACTGCCTTTCCCCCCAGATGGATTAGGCTCACTCACAAGATCAGCTGTAGAGACTATGAAGACAGTCTCTCCCCTTCTGCTCTCTGCCTTTTAGCTGTTAGACGACTCATCTTAGCTTGTATCTCCATGTGATTTGCATAGACCCCATCTGTCGTCTAGACAGCACCCAGGAACTGAGAGCTGCCCAGCCGAGCGGTCTCTCTCCTAGCCCATGGCTTCAAGAAAGTCTCAGGAATTGGAAAGGTTGAGTGTCAAAGGAGTGTCAAAGCCATACACAGCTGAGGAGTTAGAAATCTGTGTTGGTTGTAAGCTGTGTTTAAGAAGGTGAATAAACTTGATAGGCAGTATTGTCACAAATTCACACTGAGTTTTTATAACCTCATAAAATCTCTGCAGGATATGACTTTACTGTAAAACCATAAAGGTGCCTAAATTCTGCATTCATCAAACAGTAAGCAAAGATTTCCATAGGGTAAAAGGTAGCTTCCCAGTACTAGACTTCCAGTGTTTAAAATTCATAGCACCTCAACACAAAGTTGCATGTAAATATAGCAGTGCCATAGAAGGACCATCATTCTTACCCATATTTGAGTCAAGAGAGACAATAATATCTACGTGTCTGTCTACACCATACAGTGGAACACAGTGCAGAGATTTTCAAAACAGCTTTAGGGATAATAACTGTAAAGAGAGACCTGTAGTCACTTCAGCACCTTAGGTCAAGCACAGAAAATATCTTGTGTCCAGAACTGCTGTTGATAACTGCATTGGTAATTTTTTCTCAGCTCTGAACTGCTTACACTATCCCCATTGCATCTCTTGTAGTCATGGACTGCTGCTGAGTGTGGACATTTTAGTGGAGATTTATGTGCCCGCTCCTTTTAAGAGTGTGCTCCCATGGCAGGCACACCATCACCAATGACACCAAATTCCATGAGATGGTAGATGTGCTGTGGCAGTCACCACTGTCACAGCCTGTCCCCCATGATAATCCCCTGGGGATGCCACACTTTGGCTTATTGCTGTTCTGCTGGGTGACAGAATAGATTCTATTCACACCAATGGATTCAGACTTAGATTTGTGCTGAACTGACCCAAATTCATGAGTTCTGAATTTCCATGTGGCATTGCTGAAATGGAGGGCTCTGATGGAATCAAAAGTGGGTTGTCTACTGCTTTTATCAAGATCTGCTTACCAGCTGCTCTTACTAAAGTTTGCTTATCTGATGGAACCAGAGAAAGTGTTGATCACAGTTATTTCAGAGCTATACTGTCTTGCAAAGAGGTTAGATGCCCCTCTGAATCACCCCAGCTGGATCTTGAAAGCTACTCCACACCCCACTGATATCAGCATCATTGAATTCATCCTAGTGTTCAGTCTAGTGGGAATGCAGCAAGTTACATGGCGATGTTGTCAGTGAAGTAGACATTAATAATACAGGGATTTGGGGATTTTAGTTGGAATCACCATATCTTAATTTCCACAATATGGTTAATACCCTGGTTTTTTAGACTTTAATTTTTACTAAGGCTCAGCCCCCAAAGAATAAGTCATCTAAGAAAGATAAATCTCTGAATCTCCTTCTGTGCTTCAGGAAGTGTAGGGACCACTTCATCAATCTGTTACCGAGCAACAGCTAGCAGACTACAGCCCCATTGCTGTTCAGGTAAAGAGCCTGGCAACATAAGGTGTTAAGGAAAAGGTTGTTTCTCTCTCTCTTCAGGGAAAAATCCGTGCCTGATTGCTCATGAGTGAGTACCATCTGTCCTTTCCCCCACTCTAATGCCATAGCTTCGTGCTGTGTCAAGTAGAGCACTGCTCATTTGCCTGTTCACAGCAAGAACATCAATATCATTAAAAGGTCTGCAATGGCCTTTTGAGCTCAACACCAGGCTGACAAACTATACCCTAGATTAAAAACGTGCACAGACTTCAACATATGTCAACAGGTGGAAGATTTTATTGTTTCCAGACCTTCCTCATGATGGAGAGTAATTATTATGATTACATGTCAGAGATACAGCAGCGAGGAGAGACACTATATCTGTGAGTCACAGCAGTAGAGCTAGCAGAGGAACAGCCAGGATAACAGGATTAGCAAGGCAAGACAGATATATGCCTTTGGAGTTCACACATGTGTTGTGTGCTCTTTAGATGTCAAAATAGATAATTAAGGATTACATTGTATTAAGAAGATCAAGTAGGACTTAGGGCACATTCATGTCAGCTGCACTGGTAAATTGATCACATCACCTACAAAGTACTTTCCTCCCTACAAAATGCATTTTTGCTGTAGTTTAGTTAACTGAAAAGCCACAATGTCGAAGAGAGCAGCTCAGGCAAAATAATTTATTTTGGTACATTTCTAGATGTCATGGAATTATTCAAGACTATTGGAGTGTATTAATACAGAAACATATTAGTACTATGCTATGCATTTCTTACCTTCCATTTCCTAAAAGCTGGTATGATGAAACTTTCCTTTCTTTTATTCCTCTGTCCTGGAAGAATTCTTTTTCCTGTTAATAATTGTATGCCCAAATGGGGAGGGAATCAATGCGACTGAAGGGTCAGGAATCCCTCATGGCAACAGCAGACTGGAATCACTAACCATGGAAAGCAAATTCCTGAGAGAGGTAGAGGAATATGCATCAGACTGCTTACTTTTTTGACATTTACTCTTTTGACCAAATGACAACTATGACAGGGCACTCAAAAATTTTTGTTTCATTTTTGCTTTTCTTTCAGTATGGCTGTGAATTGCACAGACTGCATGTTGGAACTGAACTACAGTTTCCCTCAGGTTTTTCTCCAGTTCTGTTTTACAAGTCTCCTTTATGTTAACTGTGCTCGCATCATCTGTGCTCTATCTTCCTCTTGCAATTAGAAGCAAAGTGATACAACTGTCTATCTCCATAATTATATTAATATCACACAACAAAATAATTGCTGTATTGTGGTCAAACCAAATATTTGTAAATAGTTTGCATCTCCCTAATTTCAGTGTATTTTCTACCTGTTTTATATCCTACTGCTGTGTTCATCTGTAGTTCAGTGATCATACAATGGAAGCAGCAATGGTCAGGGACCTTGCCTTTGCAGAGAATGAAAACGGAGTTTGAAAAACATCAAACAAAACCAGCCTACAGTAACGCTCTGCCCCAAGTTTCAGAGCACAATTCTTTGTGGTTTCTCCTAATAGTTTTAAAAATACATGACAGTGTTATTTGGTACATGAAATGTATGTTCTCAGCTAACACCCATAGAGCTTTCATGTCATGCATTTCTTATGTGCTGAGTCTTCAACTGAGAAGCGTGTGGTGTCCGTACCAGCTGGGAGTAGATGATTGTTGGTGCCTTTAGCTCAAAGCAATCTCATTAACTTTTCATCTCATCAAGAACTGCTCTGCACCCGTATATTTCCTCTAACAGGAACAATTCCAGCAGTTCTGATTCTAATGAGAAATATAACGAGACAAGCTTTTTTCCTCCTAAAGCAGGAGGTAAGCAAATATATCCTCTCAAGAGCCTGTGGGGATGTACTAGGAGGTTGTTCCTCCTCTGTGGACCACCTTATCCTCAACACAGTATGGAATCTGTGAAATTAATTCAGCACTTGTGCTATCTTTCACTCACATAGATAAACTGGGAATGACTCCATCAAAGATTTGCAGTTACAATATTGAAATTAAGAGGAGAGTTATTCCTGGGTTTGCAGAATGCCCTGTGCCCTCAGCAGGAGAAACTGCTGGCCTGTATTGTCATGCCAAACAGAATGCCAGCGTGCCTGGTGGCAGGAAGGGTTTTGCTGTCTGTGAGAGGCAGAGGCTGCATGGGAAGGTACCTTTCACTGCACACCATCACCGCTACTGCCTTGTGCAGAGAAGGATGAGGAGGAGGAAGACAACTACAAAGACAAGGAGCAGGAGAAAGAGAAAGAGCAGAAGGGGAGAAAAAATAAGAGGGGGAGAGAGGGAGGGCCTTCGTACACAACCTTTTTAAAATGTCACTGAGTAGGTTTCAACTGAATAGCACAAAAATAATCTAATTTTACTCCCACGCTAAGAGTGCAGCATATATTATTCTCTCTCTTCATCTATTTCCCCTGAAAGCTTTCTGCACCCAATTGCATTAATGAACGCTGAACCGATGATGACGCAGGTCAGATCAATATGGTTGTACGTAGAATTAGGTCATTCTGATGGCGAGCAGGTCCAGATGCTCCAAAAGCACTCTGCCAGATGAGAGGCAGCAAGCTGAGCCCTTGTCCCTCACTTTCACTTACAAGAATTATTTTAAAGAGACAAACTTTTTCTGAATCTGAGCTTAAAACACAAGCATCTGGTACACCAAGGTGTCAGTTCTTGGCCCCTATCTGTAGTTGCTAAGACCTCTAGTGTCTAGATAGGGGCTTCTTACAAGCAAGGAAAAAGGGCAATTTGAGGAGAAGAAATATCTGTTCATAACACTGTGGGTAAGTAGCAAGCCTTCAAGACTGGGAGAAAAGCAAGAGTGAAGCTAAAGGGATCTGTCCCTGGACAGATTCACTGTTGCATTCTGTCTCCTGACCTCAGTAAGGTGGTGGCATGGGAGGGTCAAAGGGTCAGTTATTGTAGAAAAACTTATTTTAAACAGAGCCATCTTGGAGCATTGGAGCCATTGGGAGCAAGAAGGGTTGAAGAGCAGGGCTGAGGTGAACCTTGTTGCTTCATGATATTTCTATGCTAGTATCTCAGGCTCCCAGCAGCCCAAGTTCTGATATTAAGGACTATTAGCTTTATTTCTGAGCAACCTGCAAAAGGCATGTTACTGGGCTTTACCTCGAAGAGACACTAAAAGCTTGAGGAAGATACCTTGTGCTGAGTATATTATATACATCACTTAGAATAGAAAAGATATAATATCTAAAACCATTACCCAGTAACACTTCAAATGTGTCAGGCATTATGGCATGTAAAGCTACTGCTAAGCTGGTACAGCCGCTCCTCATACCTCAGCAGCAGTAACTGAGAAGAAGCAGGTGCTTCCCTGGAGCTCTACAGGCTTCCATAAGCTAAGGGACCTAGGTATCTGTGGCAGAAACTCTGTTGCCCTGAGCACAATCCCTCCACAAACTGCACAACCTGTGAATGAAGTGCACACAAGAAGGATAACCCTGGGAACTACAGGCCTGTCAGTCTCACTTCAGTGCCTGGTAAAGTAATGCAGAACATTATTCTAAGAGGTATTGAAAATCACGAAAGACAACACAGTCTTTGGTCATGGCCAGCACAGCTTCATGAAAGAAAATTCCTGCTTATCACACCTGAATTCTTTTTATGATAAGGTAATTCACCTAGCTGATCAGGGGAAGCCAGTTGATGTGATCTTTTTGGGTTTCAGTCAAGTTTTGCTGCTGTCTCTCTCAGTGTCCTGCTGGACAAAACATCCAGCACTCAGCTGGATAAACACATCATGTGATGGGAGAGTAGCTGGCTCATGGGTCAGGCACAAAGGGTTACAGTGAATGGGGTGACATCAGAGTGGTGACCTGTCACTGGGGGGTTCCACAGGGCTCCACCTTAGGCTCTGTGCTCTTCAACATCTTCATAAATGATTGTGTGCAGGACTGGGAGGGATAGGAAGTTCACAGATGGTAGAAAACTGAGAGGAGCTGTAGACTCCCTCCAGGCCGGGAGGCCCTGCAGAGAGGGCTGGGCAATCACCAACCGTAGGAAGTTCAAGAGTAAGGGAAAGTGCTGGGTTATGCACCTGGGATGGAGCAACCCTGGATGTACAGACTGGGGAATGAGAGGCTGGAGAGCAGTGCCATGGAAAGGGGCCCTGGGGGTCCTGGCTGATGCACAGTTGAACACGAGTCAGCAGTGCCCTGGCAGCCAGGAGGGCCACCTGTGTCCTGGGGGCATCAGGCACAGGATGAGCTGGGCAAGGGAAGGTGTTGTCCTGCTCTGTTCTGCACTGGGGGAGCCTCACCTTGAGTGCTGGGGGCAGCTCTGGTGCCACAGTATAAAAAGGACAGTACTAGAGAGTGTCCAGTGGAGGGCATGAAGTCGGTGAAGGGCCTTGAGGGAAGCCATATGGGGAGTGGCTGAGGTCACTTGGTCTCTTCAGCCTGGTGGAGACTGAGGAGAGACCCCATTGCAGTCACAACTTCCTCCCGAGGGGAAGAGGAGGGGCAGGCACTGATCTCTTCTCTCTGGTGAGCAGTGACAGGACCCAAGGGAATGGCCTGAAGTTGTCTCAGCGGGGTTTAGTTTGGATATTAGGAAAAGGTTCTTCACTCAGAGGGTGGCTGGGCACTGGAAGAGTCTCCCCAGGGAAATGGTCACAGCACCAGCCTGACAGAGTTCAACAATTGTTTGGATGATTCCATCAAGCACATGGTGCGATTCCCGGGGATGGTCCTGTGTAGGGTCAGACCTTGGACTTGATAATCCTTGTGGGTCCCTTCTAATTCAGCATGTTCTGTGATTATGTGATTCTGTGAGTATTTGGAATCTCTACCCCATCTAAACTCTCAGCAATGCAGACCAAATGGGAAGATGACACCATCAACAAGGGTTACCAGGTCACCACCTATTCATGCCATGAACTGTGTTCTTACAAAACTAAACAAATTTAATCTTGCTTTTGCTGATGGAATATTAATTATCATACTATTTCACTTCCTGTATGGCCTGCTATTTAAACAAACCCAGACAAAGGTTTCCTGAAATGAAGAATGAGAATGTGAACTGCACAGTGGTGTTGAATGAGTAGATGCTTGCAGCAGAGGCACGCATGATGGCATTAAAGACAAACAGCAAAACATTCCTGCCTGTCTGGAGTGAGCAACATAATTTACAAAGTATTAAGTGGTCAGTATGAGACTGAAATTTGGTTCTAAAAATGCCTGTGCTAAGGAGGAATGAGGGGGTTGGGATTTTTCATTTTTAAATAGATCTTTTCCCCATTTGTGGGTTGGTCTCATTTCACAGCAGCTATATTCTGCACCAACATGTGGTAGACCAAAGATTAAGTCTCAAATTCCCAGACACTGGGTTAGAAGAGGCCAAGAATGTCACAGAAGTGACAAGATTAGTGTTAGAAGATGAGGATTTACTTGGCATACTTTTCAGCACCTCTTGTTACTTGAACCTTTTAAGAACGCTGACATTTGTAAAAGCAGCTAATTCCCACCTTTCTTTTCCCTAGCAATCAACTCCCAGGGAGCAGCTCAGCTAAAAAGAGCCATGTCATTTTTTTTCAAATGGTTGCGGCTTACACCCTCCTGCTGGCAACATTAATGCCATCGTTTGCTTTTGATGGAGTGGTCAGGACTTCATCAGAGTGCCAGACTTTGAAGCAGGAAACTATCAGAATAAATGCTACAGTTATCAGACAGAGTTCAGATATGTGCCAAGTAGTCATTCAAGTGCTTTATGAAATTAATGCATTGTTTTAAAATCACTTGAAATATACATATCTGAACTTGTCCTGACAGCAGAGAAAATTACTATGTGCATTTTTAAGACCAAAATCTTGCCTGAAATTAGCAAATACAAAGTAGTTGTGTAAAAATAGAAGATCAAAAGATGCAGCTACACTAGAGTGCCAAGGGCATTTCAGGGACATTATGCATCCCACATACCCTCTCCAGACATGCATCAGAATCACAACCTGATTTGAAGTATGGGCAAAGACTGCTCTCAAAGTAGTACAAGCTCATCTAGTGACATTGCAACTGCTGTTTTAGGTACTTGCACAAAATCCCTGTTGCCTACAAGAAAACAAAATGTAAGGACACACATGAATGTGGAGATCACACTGTTCCTCTGGATGTTCCTGGGATCACGCCATAACTGCAGGGAAGGCATTGACCTCTAGACTGTTTGGACTATTTTTTAAGCTATCATTAAAACAATATCTATTTCTCAATATCAGTCTTGCTCTTTAATCCACATACTTCAACCTTAGCTCCAAAATTCTAAGCTTGAACTTTTTTGCTGTTTGTATGGAATCAGGAAGCTCCAAACTCACTCATTTTTATCTTCCAATGTCCCAGGGTGGAATGTTATCTCTAGGTCAGTTCAGGAGTTTCTGATTGTGTTTTGTGCTCAGAAGCGAAGGTCTGAGACATGTACTGGCTAAGAGATTACTTCAAACCACTTTGGCAGAAAACCAAGTTCAGATCTGGAAAAGGAATGTAAGATCCTTTTCAAATATGTTTTTCCTGGATTGACATACTCTAGAATGTCTGGAGAACCAAAAATCAGCTTTAGATCTCATGGGAAATGTCACAGCAACGAGCCCAGTGCATCTTAGTCTTTGCCAAGATTATGTACCTTTTACTTTTACAATTCAAATGTAACAGCAGAAAATACCACCTAATTTCACTCGTATCTCTGAATGAGAATTTACATTTCATTCAAAAGAAATGCTTTACCCCAATGAGTTATCAGCAGTACCTTGGGTTTGGAAAACCCAAATTTAACAGAAGTCACAATAAACTCCATCCTCTCTTCAGGCCTGTGAATTTTTTTCCAAATCATCATATAAACCAAGTACTGATGCATTGGTCCTTTCTTCTTATACTCACCAGTGGTCTCTCCCAGCTGCAACAGCCACTCCAGTCCACACCATTTATCATACTGTTAAGATATCACTTCTGTGCTCACTAGCACACTGTGCTGCTGGATTCCAGGAAGGGCTTTGCTACTGCAATTATTTCAGGCTACTGTCAGCATCAGATTTGGGAGTCTACCTTATACTACCATTTGGGATGCTCTGACCTTTACTAAAGACTGCAGATAGCAAAAGTGCAGCGTACAGAAAGTGCTCTGATTGTCACTGTAATGAACCATGGCATAGCAATGGCTAGATATGAACCTCTGTTTCAAAGTAGGGTTGACAGCAAAAGTTAAATTTGCTAGCTGCTTCTGCTGCTACTTTATGGCCTAGCCTAAACACCAGTGAAGATAATGGAAAAATTCTCATTGATGTTAGCTTTCCTATAAATTAAAGAACCACTTGCCATAACTATCTGTCTCTGTACTCACACTGACTATGCATGGGCTGTCATAAAAGTGACCATCACACTGCAGCACCTCACACTTTATGTTTGTATTTCTGTCCTAGTTTAACTATTTGCTCATCTCTGAGAACATGACCAGGGCAGAACAAAGGCAAAACAACCCCAAAACTTATGAGTTACAAAGATAGTTTATTCACACACACAAAGAGAAAAAGGAAAAAAACTTGACATGTCAAAAAGCACCTTCCCTCCTTCCCGACGATCTAAACTCAATTCTCAGACACCCACCACCAGAAAACCCTGGTCTCCTGGTGGCTTTTCATGTCAAATGTCCCAAACCTACAGCCTGCCCGAAATGCTGTAGGATCTCAGCCTTCTTGGGGTACCATTTAAAATGCTTATCTAGCATTCAGAGAAGGTTCTCTCAGTCCACACTGCAACCAGAAACAGCACTCTCCCCAAAACTACTAAGAAATAGTCCATTTTCTTCCATGAAGTCTTCTTTCTCTTGCTGTCTCTCTCTCCTCAGCAGTATCTCTCCGAAGGTGGCAAGGGGTTAAATCTTTATCTTGGTTCTTCTGCAGTAGTCTATGATGTCAGCTGTGGCTGTGGAGACCGGGGGCCTGAGGCCCTGCCCCAGCCTGCTGGCCGGAGTCCTGGGACCCCTCCAGGCTTCTCGCCGGCTGTGCCAGGACTGTGGAGACCAGGGGCAAGGGGAAAACCTGAGGCCCATGCTCCACCCTGCTGGCTGGGGCCCCATGGGACCCTTCCAGGCTTCCCCGTGGGCCTCCCCCAACATTGGGACACTGCCCAGGCCCACCTGCTCGGCTGCTCTCCACACTGCAGCCCAGCACCCACAGATCCCTTTTCCCCCCTGCCCGCCGGCAGCAGAGAGAGGAGGAAGAAAAGGGAGGGGCTCCCTGCCGCTGCCTGGCCGGCCGCGCCACCCCCTCCACCATGGAGAGGGTGGCCAACGAGCCAAATCCACCCGGGCTCACCCCGGCTCTGCCGACCATGGGGTCGGGCCAGGGCGCCCTTTCGCAGCCTCTGTCCCCCCCTTCCCCCCTCCCAGGGGAAGAGAGAGAGGTCGTGAGGACCCGGCCCCTCCCCAGGCTGCCCACAGGCCCACGGATGGCTCTCACGTTACCTACCTGCAGGCCAGAGGCAAAAGAGAGCTTCACTTCCTGAAACCTCCAATTTTAACCCTTGCGGTGTGGGTGTTTCACTCAGATGTAACTTCTTAAGACACAACTTCCTGGTTCAAACTATCACAATTTCACAAGTGAATTTTCTGTGAACAAACTAAAACTTCCTCAATTCATTCTCCCTTCAGCATTCTTTGGTTCTGTACTTGTGTTAGCCTGTAGATACTTGTTGCTGGCATATTTGTGTGACAGTTGCCATTAGTTGCCTCAGACTTCTTTGGTTTAACAAGTAGATCATGATCCTCAATGGAACAATGACATCTAACTTACTTAGGGAAATAGATAATCTTTTGCTTTCTAAATTAATAACTAATATAAATTATGAGTTGTGAATATCAAGAAAATACAAAAATGACAATGTATATATTTTGTATAATGTGTGCTTTCCTGTTCTAATGACATATACTTTTTCCCACTCCAAGATCACAATTAACTTTTGAACATAAGGAGAAGAAGATGTGTTAGAAGTATCCCAAGGTTTACTAAAAGAAAGGAAAAAAATTATGCAGTTCTGCATGGTTTAACAAGGTTGATGTGGACACAGCTATCATCTAGTTTAATAGTTTTAACTAAAAACTAAACATCATAGTTCCTTCTATCTTCTGTGCTAATTTGTCCTTTTGCATAGTTTTACTGAATTTGCACTAAGTTTTGCATTTCAGCATGTTCCCACTCTGTATTAAAAAAGAGAAGCACTATGGGAGGATATCAGATGCAGGCTTGGATACAATTTTTTGGCCAAAATGTTTTTCCTGAATAACAGTGATTCAAATTTGTTTGGTTGGTTGGTTGGTTTTTGGTGTTTTGTTGGGGGTTTTGTTGTTGTTTTTGGGTTTTTTTGTATAAGCTGTTTAAGGAAAAGTCTCAAAACTGGAGAAATATCACCATTTCAGTTTTGAGATTTTATTTTTAGTTTTGAGCATTTGGAAATCAACTTCAGTTTTATGAAAGAATGAATGAGGAAAAATCACCTCCCAAAACCTAAAACCTGTTGTCAATAAAAAATTGCTATTTTTCCTACTTTTCATTTGGCTGTACACTTCATTCCAGGTTCATGCAAAATGAATTCTTGTAGATCTGCCAGTAAGCCCTGCAAATCAATTAATTCCCCAGATCTAGATACAAAATTCTAGTTAGGAGCATTTCTTTGGCAAAAACACCAGTTGTAGTTTTTGTGTGAGTATCAAACTCCTAGGTAATTTCCAGATAGACAAATGGTATTCTTCCAAGCACTCTCTCAGTCTTTTTGTTCTTTACATGCATCAGGAATTTTCTTTCACACTGAAAATGTACATGAATTCAGCTTGTGGTCATGAAATTGAGCAATAATGATGCTGATACGAGGCCAGAAAAGGAATATAAGGCTTTGAATCTACAGCAGTGCAAATCTGAGGGTCTTGGTTGCTAAAAAGGGATCCCAGAATCATCTGTTTTACTATTTCAAACCCTGGATCCAGCTCCTCATACCATAAAGGGTGAATGGAAGAATTTGCAAATAAAACTTGTTGGGATTAACAGAATAATATTGGTTGAAATAAAAATCACAATTAAGTGTCTGAGACAAGATATGTACTAACATCTTTGTTGTATATTTTTTTTCCCCCAAGGTGTCAGCAGGAGGTGTGAATGCTCTCCTTCTCTGAAAATGAGGACAAATCCTTGCACATTGATAATGACACATTGTAGGTCTACATAAAACCCTTTTGATTTTCCAGGGCAGCATGAGAAGTTCATGAACAGTGAAGGGGGAAATACCACTTATCTATACCAGCCACAAGGTCAGCATCTGTGAGAGGCAAGTCACTTTGTGAAGGTGAGCGATAACCACCGTTTGTGAGAGTTAAAAAGAGTCTGGACAATTTCTGAAGTCACCTTTTCATGAGAAAGTGTTGTTACTCCTTTGAGCATTACTCACTTTGTGGCAGTACAGAAGATGGCAAAGGCTGCTGCGATATTAAGGATGAAAAGAAAAAGAAGTTTGGGTGGAGGAGGTTCTGGTATTCAGTGCAATGATGGCAAAAATCCAGTTCTACTACATTCATACCCAAATTATTTTGCCATTGCATTTTTTGGTCTCATTTCTCCAAGGTTCATGCCTCTAGTGAAAAGAAAACAAACAAAAAAACACAAACCAAGCAAAAAGAAAAACCAGAAACCAAACCAAACCAAACAAGCCCCCCTCCATCTAAAAAACCCCACAAACAAAACATCCCCAAAACAAAAAATAACCCCCAAACAACAAAAAACCCCAAAAGACAACAAAATAGCCCCCCCCCAAAAAAAACCAAACCAAACCAAACCAAACCAAAAAACCCCACACAACCAACAAACAAACAAAAAACCCAAATCAAAGCAACAATTAAAAAAACCCCACCCCCTACCAAACCACAAATCAACGTAAGAGAAGTAATTCAAAGACAGGCACAGGTAAATGAGTGGTAAAAAGATGTAAATCATAGAATCATAGAATGATTTGGGTTGGAAATGACCTTAATGACCATATATTTCCAACTCGCCCACCATGGGCAGGGACACATTCCACAAGACCTGGTTGCTAAAGCCCCATCCAACCTGGCCTTGAACACTTCAAAATATGGGGCATCCAAACCTCTCTGGGCAACCTGTTCCAGTGTCTCATACTGGAACAATTGTCCACCTCTCAGTGAAGAATTTTTTCTTAATATGTAACCTAAACCTACCCACTTTCAGTTTGAAGCTATTCTCCCTTGTCTTATCACTACATGCTCTTCTAAAAAAATAATTTCCAGCTTTCTTGTAGGCCCCCCATAGGTACTGCCAGACATGCAAGATGAGTTGAGAACAAGTGGATGCAGATATGTGTAAATAAATGATAGCAAAGTGCCTCAAGGCACTAGAGGCTGGAGCAGCCCATGCTTTGCAAGGGAAAGGGTGAAGCATGTGCTGGCCTGATCCCGTGCAGTTCTGTAGCCAAGTGAGTTGGAACTGTGATCTCAGACCTCTCCTTGCTCTTGCACCATTTAAACAGCCAGATTACCAGCAGTTTCTGCACAGTGGCCAGGGAAGGGATCTTTGCTCTCTGCACAGTCCTATGCAGCCTAACACAAACTCTCATGTACCACACAGACCCTACACCACAATATGTAACTGGGGTAACTTTTCTGTTAAAGGACTTTGAGCAACTGAACGATGATTCTTCTTTTCCCTCTCTTCATTCCTTTTTCTTTTTGGTTTTCATTTTTTTTGTTAATTAATGCTAGATTTATTTCCTTGGGTGAGCTTTTCAAAGCACACACAGTTGGCCTAATCCTGTTGCTGTTGAAGCCACTGGGAGTTTTGCCAATGCTTTTAATGAGAGTAGAGTTAGGCCAGTGCTGTCAGCTTTGAAGCCCCCGCTTTGTGTGTACTCACGTGAAGGTGGGGAACAGGGGGTAGATAAAATGAGAACCAGTCTAAACCTGGATCCAGCGAGGAAAAATAATGCAAACAAAACTTTCCTGTATTTCAAAGAAATCTTCATCCATTTCTTGCATCAGCCCCAAAAAGCATCAAACTGATTTTGTAACCAGCACCTGAACTGTGGAAATGTTCCACTCTGTGAAGTTATAGCTTGTTTTAAGTTGATTTAACTTACCTTTTCAAGGTAGCTGTATTTCAGTGGAAAAGTGTAGAGAATACACCTTTTTTTTCTTCAGGTGCACCTACGAAAATTCTACTAAAAATTCACGCTTAGTCAGGAATTTTAAAACAAGAAGGGATCATCACATAGTTACACAGCATAAAACAGTTTATAAAGGTACAGCAAATAATTTCAATATTCACCCACAGCTTCTGTGTGAGTTTTAGTAACTTACAGAATATTT